>BGZK01002010.1:0-86373 GCA_005406025.1 Eumeta japonica
TAGATGAATATGAATATATAGAGATAGATGCGCAACTCTGGAGCGCCCTCTACAATAAAACGATTACAGCGCCATCTGTGATTTTAAATCATGAACTACTTCTTGTTATATACATACCATACGTATATATATGTAAATATAATTCGTATAGCGGGGGCGGGGAATATGTATTTAAAAAAATGTTAAAAGATGGCGCTAGCGTAGCTTGTATCTAAAGTATTTCTTTTAATGTTTTTAAATTTATTTTGATTATGAGACAATATTGTTGTCAACCACACCTGACCATGGATCATCCAAAACCCATTTAATTTTGGATATGAGACGTATTTCCATGTAGTCAATGGTGTTGACAACTGTCTCATAATCAAAATAAATTTAAAAATAAAAATAACAAAGAAACAAACAAACGCTAGCCATAAACAAAATTAAATTAGCTAATAGGTAGTCAATACATCAAAAAGTATGTTTATAGTTACCACGTAATTAGTAGGATAATTAAACTCTAAATGGTAAATATACCAGTTCGAGCAATCTAAAATACTTTTTTGATGTACAATAGAGAAGAAGGTAGAATAAAAACAAATTCATTAAATCACTTTCATTTATTTACCTGTAGTTGTGAAAATTGTTTGTTGGCTTATAAATTAACAAAACCATATCATAGACATAATTTTCATCTGTTTAATATGCAAACGGAAAATTTACAAGTCAAGACCTATAAAAATATAACTACATGTTATCAGAAAAATTAAATTATTAAAATCATAATTGTTACTAAAAATACAATTAACTCCATATAAAGTTGTACAGTTAATTAAACTATACTCTGGCATAAACAAAATATGCTGTTGTTGGATTATCCTAGGACATAACAGAAGCAATTTACCTATGAATCTTTTACTTAACAAAGTTCTCACAGATTCAAAAGTGTCAAATATAAAATAGGAAGGCTTACTGATAACAATTTGTCTTTTTTTGAACATAGATATTACAATCTTATGGCTTTATCTTGTCCTAAGATATATTTGCAAATTTGTACAGAATTCAAATTTGTAATACTTGTTTGGTCTTGCTGAAAGCTCAACTGCAATGTTTTAGTCGTTGTACTATTTTAATAAAATGAATATAAATTTTGCAAAAGTCTAAAACTTTTTCTATGACCTAAAACTAGTATTTCGAATGTTAATATTTTATTTTATTCAGTTTATTAATCTAATTTCTTTACATAGATCTATATCTATATAGATTAGATTAATCAGCCAAAAATAAGTACAACAAAGTTATAAATGGATTCATTGACTCTATTTAAATACACGAGCAGTTTGCACTCTTATGGTTTAAAAATATTTCAAAATGAAATAGCAGCTTGATGTTGGTAAAAATCAAGAAAGTACCTATCTTATAAACCCATGTATAATATTACTTTTCTGTTTCATTTTTATTTACAATTTTCAGCTTGTTTTACATTATTAAATAGTAAGTTTTAATTTACATGTCGCATTAAATATAAAAAAAAAAACTAATAGTTATTAAATAATTAGCTTTAAATAGAATCAATTGACATGCAAATTACTTAATAGCCAAAAGATTTTTATTTATTAACAATAAAACAAGTTTATTTATAGAACGTTATTTCTGGAAAAGGTGTAAAAGTAGAAAAAAATAATGTGAATAAGTTACTTGGATTCCCTCTCATTTACGAATATATATACCTACCATCTTGATATGATCAAACAAAATTCATGTTTTATTTAAATTTACAAGTAAATTTACATAAAATAACAAGTTTAAAAATATTATTAGGTAGCCTATTTTGAAACAGAAAATATTACATGGTTAAATATTGTTTACACATCAATATGATTTTAGGCTACAAAGTAAGTACTTAACAAATACCTTAAAACAAATAATAATAGAATCTAAATTTTACATGTCATGTGAATTCTGAATGATAAATTCAGGATCGTGATGCTTTTATTCCCATATGAAAAGCTAACGATTTGGCTAGATATCGAAAAGCAGTAGATGTGAATTGCTTAATGAAAATTAGTTTTGAAATTACTAATGAAAGTTAATATTACAGGAAAGGATACAAGTTTCCTTTGGAGCTAAAATTTTGACACAATCTATGCATAAGTCTTCGCAGTTTCTTTTGCAAAAAATACAAATCCTGGTAGATATAGAAATGGTGTTTAAAATTTAGAAATCTTTTAAAATAATGAACTGTACAAATAAATTGTTGCTTATTTTTGTCCTAATAGAAATAATGCCCTAAATACCACAAAACAAAAGGTGAAATTAACAAGATTAAGTTATATTGAATAAAAAATACCTAGATTAACATGAGTAGAGTCATCAAAAGATAAAGAAATGCTCGGCTGTTTTTGTTTGCAACTTATAATAGCTAATGTATTTGGAAGACAGATTAAAAATGTAATTATCATTTAAGTCTACTGGATTAGTCATAGTTGAAATGATGAATAATGACCATTGGCAATTAGTAAGTTATTAAATAGAAGCTTCTGTGCCTAAAATTCAAGCACAGAAAATTATCAAATAACTACATTTTTGGCAAAGAATTAAATAAAATTTTACAGATAATAATTGCTACTCGTTTTTATAATAATATATGAAATATATTAAAATATTTAATATATATAATAAAACTATATAATAAAACATATGAAAATTATTTCTCAAATACATGAAATTTGTGCCAAAATTGACTACTCGGCATTAAATGAAAAAAAAAATTGCACCACCAAAATAGTAATAAAACATGCTACATAAGTTTTTAATAAAATAGAAGTGTTTAGTTAGTTTAATGGGATGGAGTGAAATTAGTTTCCTTTGTAAAATACTTTGGAATTCAATGAATATTCCATTTTTTTTTCTCTAGTTCTAATCGATTCTTTAATCAAGGAAAGACTGATACATTATAATGAATTATTTTATAATATAAATGTAGTTTTAAAAATAAGAAATAGTAAAACATATTTTAAGCATTGTCTTCAAATCTGGTATTCTAAAATTGTAAAACAATAATTTTTATTCTGGAATCTATAAAATACTTAAATAAAAGATCAAACAATACATACCTTCAATTAATAACCATATAATAGTATATAGATAATATGTTGAATTTGAAAAATTATGTATTTCAAGCAAGATTAACTATAAAATTTTTAGAGATATTACAAGAGGACCACAAATTTTATAATATTATGCATATAATTCAAATTCCAAATAACTTTGGTCTCAATATCATATACCATTAAATAACATTTGAAGTATTTCATAATATTTAGTGAATTTACACTTTACCACTTGTTTAAAAGCAGGGTTCCCTCAAGAAAAACGAACAAGAAACTTAAGGATAGCTCAAAGAACTAAGTAAAAGAAACTTAAGCATTAACTAACTCTATAGGAGTTCTACAGCATATCACTTAAAAAGTTAAAAATTGTCTGCAATCTTTCATGTATTTTTCTTTGATTAAGTAATTGTAAATCCCATTACAGAAATTATTAACCATACAAACATCTAAAATGTAAACAGATAATAGTTCGTTATGCCAAATGCAAAACATTACTAATAAGCTGGAAACATTTTAACGGATTACAATAAAAGTGTTCACAGCTTACTTATTTAAAATTTTATCTAATAAGAGAAAATATGTTTAATTACTATATTGTGCCTGAACATAACAATGAATTATTGTCAAAACATTTGTTATAATTTACTATTTATTACATGTGTTAAAATTGAATATTTATGTCATTTCAAAAGCATTAAAAACTCAAAGTCATAATGAACCCTATGCCTTATACCTCAACCTAAATAATAAATTAGTATTATTAATAAATTTTGATAAGGTCTATTATTTTAATACAACAATGTGTCTTCTTTTATCTAAACATTTTTAAGTGTACTGGTTAAAAGTTACTTCTCTGAATTAAATATTTGATAACATATAAAAACAAAGTAATGATATATTATAAATATACAAATAATTCAGTATAAACTAAGAATGTGAAGAACAGCTAGCTTGTGGCTCTCTCTGGATAATATGCTGCACTGGTAACTTAGGCACGCCTTCCAAATAAAACTTGTATTGTATAAAATAAAATAACAACAAAAGTATATTACCAAAATTATTATCAATTTATCCATTTGTCTCACAATATCTTATTTGAAGACACATTCATTAAAGGTATCCTCGCTTGAGATGTAACATCTGTAATAGATTTATGAAACATAAATAAACCTGTAATAATGATTATTCATTTAAAAATCTAGTTATTTAACCTTAAATTGTTTCCAAAACAACTCACCTCTCAAGAAGAAAAGTGTGGGTACAGCATCTTTTCCTATTCGGTTGTGATTGATAAACCACATTCGCTCAAAATGTTTACCGCATTCTCTAAGATTCTTGAAAATGTATTTTTTCAAATCCGATATATCTCTTTCAATATTGTGAACCCATGTTTTAAACAACTCTTCATGTTAACTTGGGTTCGGAAATAGATGTACTGGAATGCCCTGTCGTAAAATTAACATGTAATTATTTAACAATTTCTTCCCTTTAAAAAACAAGAAGGCACACTTGAATAGCCACTACACTAGTCAGGCACAAGTATTTTCTATAATTATATGGATTAATGTAATGGAGTAAGTAACAAAAGCATCTTATTACAAAAAATGCAGTATATCAATTATTTTTTCAGAATATGCTAAAATATATGTAATTGACGAAGAACCTTAAGCAGTTAGCTTAGCATTCCAAAAGACCTAAAACAAGATAAAATCTAATATTTCTACAACAACCTAGTATTTAGAATATTTCTAAAATAAAGTTACAAAATGTACCTACTTAATTTAATAATGGATCACTGACTTACCTCTTTAGAATTACATCCGAGATCACAGCACATGTGGCAAGACATTTGATCTTTTTGATTACAAAAAGCAACGATTATTAATCTTGAAATATTTTTCAAATTAACACTTATTTCACTCGGACGATATTTTACGCAGCAATAAAAGTAGGTAGGTAGGTACAATTACCGAGCAGGCTAGATGGTAAATTATTGCCAACATTAAGAAACAATATTTTATTTCTTTTTATAAAATAGGCACCTAAAATATGTTTGAAATTTTTTGTAGTAATTGTTTCAGTCAAATAGACAATAAAAGTTAATAGTTAGAACAAAAGTAAACGGTAATATATGTAAATAACTATTGTTCTAAGATAAAACAATATTTTAACTAAATATCGTAATATAGCAACATTGTCAAAATGTTATTACTAGTTGACAATTAATATGCCAGATGGCAGTATTTATAAATGGTCAAAGCCTATTTTATGAGCTAAAATCACGGAGGTCGCTTTTTCATTTTATTTAGAGTTGCTAGGCCCTGTCAGTGACTCTGGCCGCTGGCCCTTTCTGGTCTGTGGTAATCGCTACGTTGATCTGACTACCGTATAGTGTATTATGGTGGAGGACCGATATGGTTGATCTGGATTTGTGCAACAGCCAAGTGAAACTACATCTTCGTGTCCATAATCGTTATTACCATACTTTTTGGTGTCATCATTAACAGCGTTGTCGTTGAAGATCCAAACTTCAGAATATTTTAAATTTCTGGTGGTATTGTTCGTTTACGATTATATTTTGAATATTAAATCATTTTCTATCCTGTAGTCATTAGTTCAAACCGATAAATGTAAACAAAAGACGTCTGTAAGCTGAGATACGGACTGGTCCCATCTGGTTGAAGATTGGATTAATATAATTTCATTTTTCCCTGATACAAAAACATCAGTGATTTTTAAACTTATAATTAATTAACTACCATTTAAAATAATTATGATAACTCGAGACGAGCTATTTTAGTTCTAATGTTACATCCGAGCGTATGTGTGATAATATCTACTTTTTCTAACACAATTAATAATTAAATAAAGTCATCCCTGTCGGGGGCTTATTTTAGTCGGTGGGCAATAATGGATGAACTGAATCTTCTTCATTCTGGTCAATATGGTAAGCTACAGATGGAAAAAGTCCAGTTCCACAACTGTAAATCAGCTATTTCAGACAAATTCTAACACATATTTACTCTATTAAAATGTATGGATCATAACTCCTATGTTTGTATAAATTTTAATTCTGTTAAATTCTTTTACAGATTCACCGATACCTAGAACATACAAAGAGAGCAATATCACCCGGGACCTTATATAAACATGATTTACATACCACCATAGAAAAAGTGAGAAGTAACAATCTAACTATGCAGCTTCGAAAATGTATGGAATCTCGACATCATTCTCAATGACAGAGTTAGTGAATATAACAGGTGTGAGAAGTCAAACCCTGGGATAACTACCAACGATTCCTCTAGCAATGGAGTCTAAACTTGAATTATCATGAAAAGAAGTTTTTGACATAATTATGGATTTTATAAAAAAAATAAATTGAAAACACCATTCCTAGATGGAAAACCTAGCACTGATTGGTTTGTCACTATTAGGAAGCATTGATTGGGTTGAGACTAATAGTGCACCTAATTTACACAGAATATTTTAAGAAACAGACCAAAAAGAAGAAATTAAAAATGAACATTCAACTACTCTGGATACATTGTATTAAAAAACAGATAATAAGAACTCCGAAGAAGAAACAGTAAATCACCAAGAACATGATAATAAAACATTCGGAACTTTGACACAGAGCATATACAATAAGATAAACATACAACAATGATTGAAATATTGGATGATAAAACATAATTCATACCAACAGCGACTATTACTAAAGCATTATTGGAGAAACTTAAGTTACCAAAAGTCTCATTAGGTTGCATTACATGTACGAAAAAATAATATGCTGCAATTTGTAAAACTAAAGAAATCTGATGAGGACTGTCTACCAGCCTGTTTGATTGTCAAAAAAATAGATTTGTTCCATATTAAGGAAAATATTGATATGTGTACTAATAGATGACAATGATGAGCTTATTTTTAATAATTTTCAACATGAACATACTACATTTGGTTAATAGATAGTTGTTGATTAAATTCGAACTTAGATATAGTAAAGATTTCATTATTTTTATATTTCATTGTTTCACTTTTTTAATTTTTTGCATCAACTAGAACAAAGAGGAATAACTTGTTCTACTGTTAATTATTTAATGTTAAAAAAGTTGTACCAAATATTGCTATTTATCTGAAGTAAGAAAACATGACTGCTCTCATGCTTAAGCATAAGATAAATTGTTAATTAAATGGTTAAGTTACAAAACATAACTTCTAATTCTTTTATTCTTATTTTTGGTATTTTGTTGATGTCTACCTACTTAATTTTGTGCACATGTTTATTAATATTTGCTACTGCTGCTTATAAAAAGCACAATTTTAATAAATCAATTTAGTCTGATTTCATGTTTCTAATTCTAAATAGTTATTAGTTCTAATTACTTTTTGATTCAACTGATATTTCGGTAAGTATTTTAAATACTTACGTCTAAATGTCCAAGACTACTCTATATTTTGTATTTTTTTTAAATAATTAAAGCTCTTAATTTAGTCATTAATAATATATTTGTTTGTTAAAAGATTTTTTTTTATTTTTTATCCTAACCTATAGCATTTTGAAACATAGCCTGCGATTTTTCGGATATCTACAGAGCTGAAAATAAAAACTTTCATGTAAATTTTTATGGAAAGTTTGAAAAACATAATTTCTTTGTCTGCCCATATGCTGGGAAAGACTATTATTAATAGAAAAAAAGGATAGTTATGATCTACTCGAATCATAGCATACCAAAGCTTCTGATATATTTCATATAATGTGACATGAAACTGGTTTGTCCTTTTAACTACTTTTGCCTTCTAAACTATGAATATTTTGAAAGTAGTCATGCCTCCACCCACTGGCCGGACTTTGCCTGCTGTTTTGGTGTTATTTTTCAATCTTCACAAAAGCATAGCTTACAATAATGTTAAAGAAAGTAACAGAATATTTGTGAACAGTATATTTATTCATAAGTAACATGATCCGTCTCATATAGGAAATGGCGGAAAAAATATTTGCTGAAACATGTTTAATTAACTGAAAAGCAATCCGGTCTTACCCTGATCTACCTTCTGACCTTACGGAACATTGTAAATGCATCCACAAAGCACAAACTTAGTAAAAACGAAAAAACGTGAAAAATTATCTCATTGAAAACAGCTGTTTTTGGTTGATTGTCACCATCTTTAAGGAAAATACTAAATCTGGAAGACATGTCAAATTATGTTTCTGACTGGAATAATTATTTAATTCCATAAGTTGCTTTATTTACAAATTGTAACATTTAGTTAATTTGTGTAGCCAAATGTAAAATGAATTTCAATCAAAATAATGTGCCTAACCATTATTTTTCTCTTTCACTGGACTTAAAAGGGGCTAAAGGAATCTTGTAAGGTAAATTTTATTATTCATTTAATTAGTTGAATCTTAATAAAAATCTTTATACAGTACGTATATGTATATAATTGCTCTTTCAGTCTTTTGAAAAAGTATTGGTGCAAAATATACGTTTTGGACTTTCAATAAGTTTGTCTGAGGCTATAATCTATTCCACGATGGAGACTTATTCAAGCTGCTTTGCCTCATGTTATGCATGCATTAGCAGCTTTACTTCACAACAGGTACAGAATATTGTTAGTGTTTCTTTTTCTATATGTTTATTTTCTTTTTAGGATTTTGTATAGAAAGGGTGCCAATAGGACTTTCTATTACTTTCATCCCCGTCTCTATATCCTTCTCAAGACTGTATCTTTTGAACCGTAAATAGTTAACACATAAAATTTTTAGCGGATATGTTTGGCCGATGTAATAAAAAACAATAAAAATAAAGTAAAGTAAAAGCAGGGTCCCTGTACAAAAAAAGTTTGTTTTGGAGTGATTTGTTTAATATTAAGTTTCATTTTTGTTTTTTATTAAGTATTATTAAAAACTAGTATTAAATATGGTACAGTGATATGGAATCCTTAGTGTATAGACCTAACTTCCACTTGGCCATTTTTCTGTATTTATTTGACTATAAAATATCAATAACAAAAAAGATTTATTTGATGATTTCATAAATGTTAATCTTTTTCCTAGAATAAAGGACAACATGCAATCACTAGGAACAGTAGAAACAAAGCTCCTTTACACTTTACATTGGATTTTACTTGATGCTTCAGACGAATGTGCTGATTATGATTATGAAAATGGTGTGTTGTACACAAACCCGTTTCATTATCTCTTTTCTATACCCACTTTGGCAGTAAGTTTTTTCAATATCTTATTTATTCTGTCTTGTACATTTTCATTTTATACAATAATATTTATTTAATATTTTAGTTGCTTGTTTATCTTTTCGCCCCAATATCTCATCACCTAAAAGAATCAGACTTTACAAACTACAGATTAGAAAATGGTTTGAAGATGTGGCAAGCTCTATGGGAATTCAGACATCCTGACTCTCCATGTTTCACTACTCATGTAAAACCTACACCAAAACCACTTGGTGGCAGATTTTCTAAACGATCTCAACATGATGATGTGTTTCTAGGACGTAAGTCATTTCATCATTTATATAAAGAGGATTTAAAGGTAATTTCATTTTTACCATGTTATAATTCATACTTCACAGGTAAATTTTCGAAAGAAGAAGCCGCTATGAATGAGAGCCCCCCAAGTCAAACTGTTTCTATGTCACAGTCTGATATTCCCTCTAAACAGGCTAGTACAGAAGAAGAGCCTTGGCTTGCATCTCCTAAAGACACCATATTTCCCGAAACGATACCTGAAGAGAGTTCCAGTACAGAGGAAGAACATGTGGTCAGAAAGCGTTTTGAGTATATTTTTGTTTGATAACTAAATTGATGGAGCACTCATCACTGTGTTTGCATTTATATTCCAGTTTATTTATCGCTTGCCAACAGTCCCAAACTTTAGAGGAATTATTAAAGAACCTTACACAGTATATTCAGCAGATCCAAGTCTGTTCCAAATAGGCAAATCTGACTCTGGGGCTAGACATTCTCTTACTGGAATTAAACCCTTACCACAAATTACTAAAATGAGGTATAATAATAAAATTCTCTTGACTAAATAATTTATTGATTTATTTTCTTCGCTTCAATGAACATTGAAATTAATATATCTTTTAGTTCATCAGATAAAGAATCTTTGTCAGATAGTGGAGGTGGAGTTCATGGACTAAAAAACACACCAGCATCTACAGAAAAACCATCTATATCCAAACAATTGAATGTACGTATTTTAGATTTTTTTGAGCGTCTCATGGTTATATTGTCAAAGCATAATATTTTTTACTATAAATTTTATTTCTTAGGTTTCAGCTGCTACATTTCTGGATGTGGCAACACTTCGTTGTCTTTTTGTCTCGCAATGGCAAGAAGAAGGTGTATATTGGGCATTACACTACTTGTACAATAGGTACCATCAAAATTATAATACTAAGTATAAATAGATATTTACAAATAAAATAGATATTATCAGTATTAAGTATAAATAAAAGCTTAAAATATTTTTTCCTAAAAATCGATAATATAACTTTGAACACAATTTGTGTCAAAATCATCACAGAGTTTCTATATATCTAATGGAAGTTAAAAGCTTGACACAATGTGTGTTATTACCTACAATACTGGTTCTTAAACAATTTTAAATCAATTTATTAGAAGTGCATGGACCGATATCCACATTTAGGTACTGTTTTATAGTCATCCAATAATTCATAACTGACGTTTACAATATAAACACATTCACAATATAATGAGAAAGATGTTTTTATTAAATAATATACAGTTGAATTATTTCTAGAAAAATATCATTATTCCAGACTTTCAGAAATTACTAGTAATTTAAATTAAGCTTCATCAACATTACCAGATAAAATAATCTCATACAAATATGTATAATATCTTAATAAATTGCATATTTTCTGATAGGAGCATGATTTCAAGATCAAGTCAATGTAATGTTACACTGTGAAGTAAGTAGTATCATGAATGATAGGCTTAATTCTAGTCATTAAAATGTTAATGTATTCAGACTACAGCAGCCACAGTAAAATATTTTGATTGGTACAGATTAACAACAATAATATCGCTAAACAAATTAAATGTTTGTTTAGTGTTAATATATGTCACCAATTATTAAATAATTTCACAAATCTTTACAAAAATCACTGAAATGACAGGTAAAAATTTTTGAATCGATACTTAATACTCAGTATTTGAAACAAACATAGAAATCCCTAGTATAATGTATGTATTCAGGTTAATAACTACAGTTGGTGATATCCACATTTAACACAAAAAAATGTAATCAACCACATTACAATATTGTCATAGATCCATTCTACCAAAAACTTCCATTTATGGGGCCTGCTTTATCTGATTTCATAATATCATGCAAGATATATTGTTATTCTCTTACACAAAACCGTTTACCAAATGAGAAATTTCACCTTTAATTAAAGAATTTTATAGTGTGTCTGTTAGTCAGTTGCAGCATCAAGTTAAAGTTATCATATTGCACATTATTTGTAAAAAAATCATAATAATATATTAAGAGGAAATTAATAACTATTTAACAAAATTTATCCCAAGTGTACATATTACATGAATATGTATTATGACAATTTATATAAAATCTTGTAAAATATTGTTCTTTTAATTTGTTAATGTGCTTGAAAAGGCCATTTATATTTGTAGATTAAGGGATATTTGTGATGACATCTCAAAACAAACTCAACCGAGAAAAAGGAGTAACTCATTGCCTATTCCAAAAATAGAAGTGTCAATATACCAAAGCCCAGAAATGAAAAAGCGTGAATCTCTAAAAAATTTTATGGAAGTACCAGAACTAAAGGATATATCACCTGTAGCAGAGTGTCCATTTTCAAGTATACCAAAATCCCCAGAAGATGAAGCCATTATGTCTAGACGAGCAAGTGAAAAAGTGAAACGAAAAATGAAAATGGCTGATTTAAAAGCATTTGTTGAAACTAAATTACTTTCTAAATCTGAAAAAGCTTTAGAGAAAATTGGACAGGATGATCACAAATTTGCTGCTTTCCATACGGCAGTAAGTATTCTGAAAATTAAACAGATAATGTTAATTTTGACAGTAAAATTGCAGGAGTGATTTTCCTTTATAGATTGATTTTCAAATGAACAGAAATTAATAACCAAATCTCAACATTAAAAAAGTGTAGAAATCTATGCAAATAACAATAAACTACATATATGGCAAATCTGCACAGAGTTTTTGTCTGTCTATGTGTGTATTTTATATGGTTACCTTTACAATGGTAAAACCAGTTTAGTTTTATTTACTTTTCAGTAATACACCACTGATATAAGCTTGAGCTATCATTTAGTATCTATTATTATTTTTTAAACCTAATGGTTCTCTTACATAAACTTTCAATTATCATTTTATTCTCTTTAGAGATTAATTACAATTTTACCATACTTAAATCCAAATTTTCAACTTGATTTTTGATCGAGTTCTACGAGACTCCCGTTGTTCGATGCAGCTTTTCAAACACAAATGTGGATTTTATTTTAAAAATCAATATTTAAAAAAATAAATATAGAAAACTATCGAATATATGAAAATTTTTTCAATTACTGAGTCTTTCATATAAAGATTTTAATAGTATATAACAGTGTTATTACTCATAGAGCTGATTAGACTTTAGAAAGAATTTGTTCAATAGTTAAAAAAATATTTGAGAAAAACATAATTCAAAATCTTTGGTTGATTTTTTTTAGATTTCTCAAAATATAGTCATTGATTGATGTCAAATTTTCAGAAAATCTAAGTTCAACCGAGTGTTTTTGAATGCTGCAAGCCTGATTCCAATCCATCCATTCTTTTAAAAATTAAGATTTGCTTACACACATACATATGGTTTATCCCTCTGAAAATGGTCAGAAAAGCTTCCTAAAATCTCAAACTAACATAATTTAATGAAATGTTTATTTTGAGGTTCTGATTAAAAAGAATAATGCTTAATTTTATGGACATTTTCAATTTTCTTAGCGGGAAGTTAAAAATACCAGAATAACCTTTTACCAAAAAAATAACAGAGTAGGACTCCATTCTTTACTTGCAAATGTAACATATTGTATTTATAAAATTGGTGTTTATTGAGATCATACATGACATATTTGAGATCTTGTTTACAACAAAATTAAATATGATATATTTACAACTTGCTTACATTCAAAGATTTTTCTAGAAGTATGTTATTGAGCATATATATATGAGAATTTGAGTGTTGAATTTGATTTGCTCTTTGCGATTCGCCCATTAACAAGTACAATGACTATAAGTTATTCTAATTGTTCCTTAGTGTGTTTTCATATTATAGTGTAACTTTGATATTTACCTCCCGTTTATTTTAGTTTTCATATTTTGAACTTGTACAATGAACTTCAAAAACTTAAGGGATTATTTTTTCATAGTTATTTCATATTATTTATATATTTTTGATAGTCGAGTTTTAGTTTTTTAAACTTTTCTTTTATTATTGGAATTTTTAACTCCAATTATAGAAAAATATAACAATATGCAGTAGTGTAGCTTTTCACAATAGGAAGTTTATTAGTACAATTTAAAAGAATTCACATTGACAAGTTTTTGTCTCCACACAAAACATATGTATATGTCCATTAATACTGAATACAAATATTTTTTTGCTACAAACATATTGATGAAAGAATTTATTTTTATACTGTGTTGGTGCTATGGACTGTATGCATATAGTATGTTGTTTTATTACAAGATTAATTCAATAGTGAATGTATAAAATTTAATAAATTAAATATTCAAATAATCTTAAAGGTGCCATTATATCTTTAAAAAAAGTTTTGTCTTATATTTAATGGTATTTTGGTAATTATTTTCAGGAATATCATAGAAGTCTAGATACAGCTGATGAAAGACCGAATTCTGCTCTAGGTAGGCACTTTTCTCCTCTTGCTCCGAGATTAACTGGTGATTTGTTACAAGGAAATCTTGTGAAGGGGAAAAGTATGCCAAGCTTGAGGTTAGTTCCTACAAATATTTATTTCGTGTTTTATAAAATGTTTATTCACTTATCATTTTACATCTCTTAAACACACACTCAAGCATATACAATCAGTTATTTAAATAAGAGAACAAGCAAGTAGGAAAGTTGTTTCTACAATCAATGTCCGTGAGGGTAGGTAGAAGCTACTTATTTTATAGCTCAATACTGTGGAAAAAAACTGTAGTCATATGATAAAAATTATTATAAATGATTTATTGAAAATGTGTTATACACAATCCATGATCTTAGAGTAATGATCTTATTGTATCGATTCATACAATAAGTTTATTACTTTTAGATAGAAAGTTTAATTAATTTTAATTTTAATATTCTTTTGCTTTTCATTATTAACTAATATGTACTAATTGTATTTTTTTTTCTGAATATGTAGGTAAGTAGTCTAGACGAGGCAATAGAAAGTGACAACTAGATTAAAGTCAGTAAATCGACAATAAAATTAAAGACATCAAAAGTTCTTTACAGTTTTTGCAAAACACCTTAAAACTAAATTCTACATGTATTGCTTAATAGGGTCGCTGAAGTTAGAAATCGGAATTTTGTACTAACTCTAATCAGCAATTCAAAGTATTCATATCTTGATAATTGTTATATAGCTACAGAACAATCGCACTTCAGTTTATTCTAACTAATGGAGTTTAAAAATATTAATGAACCTATTAAAATATAAAAGCACTATTTCATGGTTTGTAACTATTTGTTATGTTGATTTGACTGAGCTCGGGATTGTGGCTGAGATCAGGTTTAAAGTCGAAAGCAATAACGAAAGAGAAAAAAATCAGCATACAAATGAAAATAAAAAAGCTAGCCGTGACGATGAAAATTGCGTAAAATTATTCATTTTCTTTGATATCTTCCAATTTTTCCCCTAAAAACGTTTTCTGTCGCACAGTAATAAGGACATCAAAAAAAATTAATTCATTCATTTAATAATAGTTTAATGTTCTGAATACAAAAGCTTAAACACATAAAAGGAATGCTTAGATTTGTTCTTACTATATGATATTGTAAACTGGTCTTGCTTTCTTTTTCTTTTTGTTGACTTAATTTGAATGGACATTACTTATATGATTATTAAATAAAGTTTTATCCTGTATCTATTTTAGTGGATCCCAAAATAGATATTTCTAAACAATTAGTTTGCCTTTACTCCCATCTATTTTAATAGGTACATTATTGTAATAGGAATGAAATTACTGTTACAAGTTTTTATTAATTTTCCAAAGAATATTTTTCTTTTTAGCATTGATGTTTACTCAAAAATTTCATTTTATTATACTGTCTATGCACAGCATGTTCCTGTTTATTTATCACGTCTTTGATGTGTCCTATTTAAAAAACTTTTTCTCTTTCTCCCAACTTGTTAACGCTTAAACCCAAACACTATATATCGGATGAACAAAAATGGTTGCTAGTTGTCTGATTGATGAGCTAGCGGCTAATGGGTAAGTTTGTATACTCTTCCAATGGCAGTAGACGCTTCATTACTTAAATGCAGAATTTTAAAGATAATCTTGTGTACGACATATTTCTATATGCAATTTTGTTTATTTATGCATAGTTAAATGATCTTTTTCATAAATAATATGTAGCATAAAAAGACACTTGTTGAAATCAAGCATTGTGCACATAGTATTCGTAGTTCACTTTAATATGCTGAATAAAAAATCAACAATGAATATCATTTTATATTAACAATAGTAGACAATTGAGGCAACAGTAGAAAGTAGATAGTACATTTTATATTGTATTTATTGAGGTTTATGCTTAAAATGAGCAGATATGAAAGTTTAGTTTATCGCTTTTATTTATTAATATATATTTTCAAATTAAGTTGGACACTGTAAGTAGAAAAACCTATAACCATTTAACAGTGCTTTGGGCATGAGAGTTAATATAAGGATAACAATAAACTAATGAAACTATGCAACAGGAAGCTTTAGGCAGCACAATGCATAATTAAAAAAAATTGTTTTTGTTTACAAATGAAAATTCCTAAAGTGTTCTCATAAGAAAAAATAATAATTTTGTAAAATATATAGAACTTTTATATTGTGAGTTATCTACATATGAAATTTCTTCGTATTTTAGATATATTGGTGAAATAAAAACTGAAAGAGCACAGTGTCGTGCGAGCCAAGCTCCTCCAACAATACAAAAAAAGAAAAATCCTATAATCACAGTCACTGAACACACTCCAACACCTTCTCCAGATTATTTATCTAAAACAGGACAGGTACGTATTTCATTTAATGAATAGTAATCAATAAATAATATGTAAAACCATAATATGTTAAAGCAATTATATATATGTGGGCAAACTGTAAATACTTACAATACTAAAAGAATGTGTTTAAATATTGAATATTAATAATCTTTATGATATTTCAATTAACTAAATTACTGAAGACAGTATTAGTTTTTTTTACACGTCCATAACGCGAAACGTTTAAGTTGTGCTCTATTATACTCATCTAAAAGTATAGAAATTTTCTACTCTTAAATTGCTTCTATTATATTTATATTGCATTTGTAGTATAATACCAGAAGACGTACGATAAGAAAAACACTATTATCATATATGATATTTCCAAAAACCATTTACTCTATCGATATAAAAAAAAAACTAAATGAGAAAAGTCCAAAGACGTCGGCAAGCCGTTTATGGATCCTGTATGTAATCACGATAACGACTGAAGCATCATGTATCACATTGGTGATAATAGTCATTAGTAGTCCCCAAGTCGCTCTGGGCCAACGCGCAGGGTTTTAAGGCCCCTCAAAATATAAAGATTATGGAAGGGTACAACAGCTGGGTGATTAAAAATTTTAACACATTAATAAATATAATACACTATGTTTCCGTTTGCTTTTATTACTCACCAATTATGCAGACATATTATTTACATTGATTAATAACAAAAGATTGTATTACAATTACTTTTCTTCACCACTATACATTTTGTTTCTTTAGGGTTCGATGGAGTCCCAATTAGATTCAGTCAGTATGCAAGGATCTCAACATATACCTACTCCAGAACGCAAGCCAAGCTTGACACGCTCCCAAACAGATTCTAACATCACTTATGTAGTAGAAGATGCCCAAGAAGCTCCAGGATCTATTTATTACATCACTAAGGATGGTGAAATTGATCTTCAAGTTGTTCTTAAGGTAAAAATATTCTGAGTTATTCTACAAACATACATTTAATAAAAGGGCAAGGAATCTTAAACTAACTAACTGAATATTAATATGTGAAATATAATAAAATTGATTTATTAGGTTGTAGAATAAATTGTTTCTATATTTTATAAGTGAAAATTTGTAGTAAAATTTCTTTGGTTGTACTGTTTGTATCTGACTAGTTCTGATGCCATTAAATATTTAAAAAGAGTAAAAACGGGAGGGGGGGTCAAAAACCTTATAATTTAAGTGACGTAATTTATGGATGACCCCTTAGATGGGACGGTGGAATTGAAAGGAAAACGGTAGAGATCCGAATTGATGGAAAACCATCAATTCTAATCTCTAATGCCATCATCTGATGATATTGGAGCAAGAAGTAGAGAAAAAAAGAGCCGGAATTGATCAACAGAAAGAGTGTGGTTTTTCACCATGATAATGCCAGATCATACCCACCTTTAGCCACTCAACAAATTTTGAGAGAGTTTTTGTTGGGAAGTGTAAATGCATCAACCGTATAGCCCTGACTTTGCATTCTCAAATTTTCACCTATTTTGATCTCTTCAGAATTCTTTAGTTAATGTTAGGTTAACATCAAAAGAGGACTATCAAAACTACATGTAGCAGATTTTTGATCAGAAGTCTCAAAATTTCTACAGCAATGGGATTATTTCACTACCTACAAAGTGGCTACAAGTTGTTGAATAAAATGGCATATGTATATTATAATTAAATGTAAATAAAATATGATGGAAAATGATATTAAATTTGTAAATAAAATATGAAAAAACCTTTTACTTAACCTTATATTATTCTTAATATTTGATATTTAAATTCACTTCTAATGCAATAGTGCTGAAGTTGTGAAGATGGTAAAACCACAAGTGAATAACTTAGAATAATTGAAATGATCAGAATTGAAATGCTCTGACTGCAATAAAACACACAGTTTTGGATTCTGTAATCATTTTACATTAAAACTTTAATCTTGATGGCATATGAACACAGATAAATTGTAATTTTAAAGAAAGGCCAATATTATTTACTATCGGCTATCTTCACTTTGCCAGTAAGTTATGTAATTTTGTATTCCTAGCCCACACTGAAATATTGATTCCAGGATACAGTCCCAGCTTAGATTGTGATCCCGAGCTAAAATTAGCATTTAATCTTGATTCCAATTCATTTATTTTTTAAGTCTTAAATAATCTTAAATCTTAAATGAAAGGTTTAATATAAATTGCTTAAATGATAGATAATGTAAATTATGTTGAAAAAGGTTTATCTCCTTTTATAAAATTAACATAAATATTAAATTATTTTGGTTAGTAGGTTCAGATATATTTTCTGAAAACCACAAAGTGAGCGAAGTATTACTGAGAATGACAATATTTAAAGTTATCATTCACAGCAACATTTTGATAATGTCTAAATTCTTGGAAACAAAGCTATTCTAAGAAAAGCTAGGCTATAGTTATTGCAGTATGTATGTGTAATGTAAAATTATAATTTTTCTTAACAGGCTGTTTATTCAGTATCTACTATGGATAGTTTCTATATAACGATTAGAGTGATGGAAGTAATGTTAAACTTAGTTGATACATTAATGGAAATAGGTGTTCATAAAAACTGGCAAAACGATAAAAAACAAGAGGGTTCCCACGGCGCCACAGATCCAATAATGGACTTCAATAAAGATAATAAAGTATGTATAAATTGTCTTCCAAATATAAAAAAAATTGCTATTGATATGTAATAGTTAAAATATTGTTTTTTATTTAAGGGTAGGGATTCAGGGTTGCCATGTGCTCAAAGCCAAGACTCCACTAATGTCGAAGGTGGTGAGAACAAAAGTAAAACTAAAGATGAAGAAAATATGGACTGTCCATATTTTATGATTATGCATATAATTTTAAGGTAAGAAAATGTACTTTGACAAAAAGCTGTAACTCAAAGTAAATTTAGACATAAAAAAATGTTTTGTAATTACTTTATTGTCTGTAAATTTCAGATTACTTCGCCAACTGGGTTGTTCTCATGGATGTTCTACAGCATTACGTGGCCCTCAAGCTGAATGTCTTCGCGTTCAAGCTCGAAATTCTTTAAAGCACCTCCGACAAGCTTCAGTTACAAAGTTCTCTCTTCGCCTAAAGGAAATGACGAAATTTGCCCCAATACGTGAGGTATTAAATAATCTCCATGCAACTGTTGGATTTTGTGCTGATCCTACATCGATGATATCACCAATGAGTTAGTAGTGTTTTTTATATACAATTTTAAATTTGACCGTTCAATGTTCATCTGACCAATTTTTAACTTTGATAATAACAAACCCAAATATTTTAATACTAACACACTATAATTATTAATGACATAGTACATTATAGATCAGCAAAAACGAAATCATCCAAAATTTCCGGATATGGCACACCTTCAATCTGGCTATGCCACCAACTTTGGTGCGGGAATGCAAGGACCTAATGCAAATAGAGCTATAGAAACATTTATTATAGAATCTACTTTCAGAGTCCTTGTTACAAGATTTGCTTTAATGCATAGAGAATTGAAAATGCTGGATAATTCTGTAAGTTTCCTCAATTATTTATATTTTTTTTTTATAATTTATATTATCAACATTCATCATTACGAATTTCATGCTATGAAAGCACAAAACAAAGCATGCTATGAAAGTAGGAGAAAACACAAAAATTTTAAGGTGTGATGGGGTTTTTTATAAAGCGATTCCTAAAAATTTTAAAACTTCTGTGATATCGCCAGTGCTAGCTTTTGTCATATGGAATTAATAGTTGGTTATTATATTTATTACTATTTGATTTAATGAATTACTGAGTATATAATAAATGGAATATATATTAAAGCTATGAATTTTACAATTAAATTAAACAATTTTCATAATTAACTGCAATCAAATTAGTAACAAAATATTGTAAACTTTTCAGACCCTTTATGTGGAAGTGCGGTTGCTACTGAGCTACGTGCGAGAAGCCCATGGTGGCGTGTTTCGAGTGGTTGCTTTCAGTGGTTTGCTAGACACATCAGAAAGACCCGATAATCAATCCAAAGATAATAACATGCAAACAACTAGAGTTATTAGGTACAAAATAAATTATCATTTATTGAGTTACAGGTCCATTGTACAGGTCCACATTGAGTTACAAAATGAAAAGGACAGGTTCGCCTTGTCCCTAATTTCTATATGGATCATATAAACTATTATATACTGTATTCATTATTTATATCCTCTTAATCTGTAAATTCATAAATAAGATAAATATAAAGAAGAACCAAACCCTTAAAACTATGCAAATATATTCATTCATTCTTTCTATAATTATTAAAAGGGAAGGGTGTATTGTTTAAGTCCATGCTAACTGTGTCAAATCTCATCGATTCAGAACAGAAATTACTGATCTGAAAATGTGAAATTTAGGCACAAGTTTTTCCTTGTTATCTACTTACGAATATGATGAAAAAGTTTGGTAGAATTTGATGACAAAACTCATAAAACAACAAAGTTTTCATTTAGTATTATAGCTTCTTATAGTATAACAATAAAAATTTTCAAGTACATTTTGATCCACTCTTCACATCTGATAGAATCAATATTTTTTTATATACATGCAATCACATAATAATATAGTATACCTATAACAATCTGATAATCTTGACTTGATCTGGCAGCCAGGATCATTAAAAACGAGCAACTGGTTAGTATCCAAAAAAGATAGAAGAAATGTTTGTCAGTCACTGAAAAATATAATTGGAGACTCAGTGGATCCAGGATTTTAAGACAATTAATATATATTTGATGTTTTTTTGTTATAAATTTCAAATTTAGATTTATAAATTCATGCCCGCAGAACTGTCAGATCAATAATAAAGCGCTTGTCTATTACAATGGCGTTTTACACCAGCCAACTTCAACAGGCTGAGCATCTATTTGCAGTTTTTTTTTTACATTCTAAAATAACTATTTATATTCTTAACGTCTTACAGACATATACCGCGAGCACAGGATGATGAGCGTGGATCTGACACTGGAGCCGACTCCGGTTGTGCGGCTGACGAAAAAGTCCATAAGAAATTTACTTTCAAAAAGCGCAGCACGTCCTCTACTGGAGCACCGGTACACGTATTTCTTCTATGTGCATACTATGAACTAAAACAGATTAATGAATATCTTTGTTAATAAATGATGTACATTGTCAGAGTCTTTTGGAAACCGACGGTGGTGACGAGAGTGCGAGTCAGTCTCCATTATCGGTGCGCACACGTAGATACCCGCTAACGCCTCGTCAGTCGGAGAGAGCTATCCCTTCTGTACCGCCACCTGATATTACGCCTCACCATAAGCTACCACATTCTAAATCTATTCCATCTAAATTCCACATAATTGGAATTGGTGAGTCTGTTAAGTGTTTCCTGTGCTTTTAATTGTAATGTAACCAAATATAATTATGGACTTACCATATTTTTCCGGGCAACATTATTCATGAAGTAATTTTTGTTCTTAAAAAAATTGTTATCTTAAATATCTCAATAAAACTTCTTATAAGTACTTGTGTATTTAAATTGACAGAGCATCATAAGCAATATTAAAATTAATTGAATATGAAAAATGATGCAATGATAATTACTGTTTATTTCTAAATAAAAGTTTAATAGCTATTATCGCGACAATACAAAGAACAATTGAACCTTTATTATTACTTTATGCTTAAATATTTCTATTAGTAAACCATTTAATTATTTTGAAATATATACTTGGCATATACAGGACGTCCCGGAACTCAACGTCAAGCCGAAACGGGGTGACAGTATTGATGGTAACCATCATGAGAAAAATCAGAAAAAAACATCTATCCCTTGCAGTTTGAAAATTATGGGCATTTTAAGAAAAACCTAGACATTTGGTCAAACTGTAACCATTTTTTCGATTATTGTTGTTAATTTTTATTATTTTTGTTCATTTAAACTTTGGAACCATAACCCTAAATAACATATGTGAATGACAGTCAAAATAATGACACAATTGCCCCAAATTTCCTAGAATTAAAACTAATTTGTTAAACAATGAATTTAAAGCGAGACAGTCTCGCTTACTCATGGCAAACATGTCCAGTATCCATCTCTCTCATTATTTTACCGTAAAATTAAGAACCTGCCAAGAACTTGTGTGAATCAAAAACATTTTAACTGAGTAAAATGGGTTAGCAAAAATCGGGTAACTTGACGTTTTTATTTTTTTACTCTATTTTTTTTTTAGTATGAAACTAACAAGTATTGTATCATTTTAGATTCCAGATTAAATGCGCCAACTTCTAATGGCACTTGCAAAGGCATACTAGTACATTTTTTTTAAAAGGAGGGCCTTTCAACGTCCACAAAATTTGAAAATTTTAAATTCATTGTTTAACAAATTAGTCTTAATTCTAGGAAATTTGGGGCAATTGTGTCATTATTTTTGACTGTCATTCACATATGTTATTTAGGGTTATGGTTCCAAAGTTTAAATGAACAAAAATAATAAAAATTAATCACAATAACCGAAAAATGGTTCCAGTTTGACCAAATTTCTAGGTTTTTCTTAAAATGACCATCATTTTCAAACTGCATGGAATAGATTTTTTTTCTGATTTTTCTCATGATGGTTACCATCAATACTGTTACCCCGTTTTGGCTTGACGTTGAGTTCCGGGACATCCTGTATACCAAGACCAGTTTAGACCAGTTTCATTGCCTTACCACATATTTGCTAGTGTGTCAGAATTTCTAGGAAAATAAATTCAACTCTTTTCAAATTGTCATTTAAACAGTTGTTGATATATAGACGTTTTTAATCGTACAGTCTAAATTTTAAAATTAAATTATTTTATATTATAACATGTTTACTTTCTATTGTTTTCTATCCATACGCAGTGGAAAAAGTTTCTAAAATTATCCTTGAGATGAAACTTAAGAGGTTTTGAATAATCTCGATGTTGAGTATAGACAATAATCACATATGTGAGGCCAAACACACACTACTGCGGTCTCGGCCTCGACCACGGTCACGGCGAGCCGCATGAGGCCATTGTTTAATAACATGTATATACGGCACGCTCGTTGCAGCAGCCATTTTATTATACGACCAAGCTGCAACCCATTGGCCATTAGGGTCATAATCGTATGTGGTTATGGAAGATCGCGCACGTCACACGGCCATTGTGCGAACACACATTGGATCAAACATCGCGAATAACAATAGATTCAGCGGCTCAGCTGGCCTGTAAAATTAAAATGTAGTTTTAATGGTCACAGCTAGGTGTCGGCTGTGGTTGTGGCTGTCGTAGAGCTTGTTTGGCCAAAGAGATGATATTTACAAATTATCATACTTTGTTCACGGTATTGATGATTTTTTAACTAAAAGAACTTTTTATTAACTATTGTCATTTCGTAATCATTTTCAGGATTCAACGCCGAGAGTCTTGTTTAAAATTCGCCGCTTGTCTTCATTAATACATATTTCTTATGGCTATGTCATATCACTTTATAACATTAAAACTACACTCAAAAATAAAAGTAAACTTATATTCAATCAATATTTTAACAAAATTTATGTAAACAAGAAACTTCTAACAGAGCTTTTATGTTATTTTCAGTAAACTGGTTTCGTCAGAAACCTAACCATTCGCTACTACGGAACGGCGGTGGCTCGGGAGAATCGTTGCCAATATCTGGCAGTATGGTGTCCCTCGCCCGACCCATCTCGCATGCTATGCCATCTGCATCACACAACGTCCGTCCAATACACGTTCGGCGACATGTCGGACATACATTAAATAGGTTAGAGCATAAAGAGGTGTTTCATTATTAAATTCGTAAAGGAGAGTGGGCAATTTAACTTTTAATAACGATATGTGAAGTGACGTATCGTTGGAAAGCGTTTCATGTTTTGCAATTTTTACTATGGTGGGAAGACCCAAATTGATGAAGTTTTTCGCTATACAAAATTAGTGCAAATTGAAATAACTATTACAGATTTTTATGAATGTTCTGGGACCTTTTTGTGTTACAAAGTCAAATGCGTCCGCCATATTTATAAAGTAATTTGTAGCATATTTAACTACTTATTTTTGGAAAATGATGTTATGGTTCTTAATATAAAGGTTTTCATGATAGTGTTCTACATTAAGAAGCATGCTAGGATACATTTTCCAGCAAAAGGATAGACAGATATTCTATTATGTGCTCCACAATCAAATATGTCAAAATTCATTAGTTTGTGTTAATGAGTAGTTGAGTTAACAATATCAAAGTGTATTTTTAAATTTTTTTCCATATATGTGTCATAATTTGGTTATTTACTTATGTGCACTTATACAATAATACGTTTAACAGTCAATGTTTATTGTCTAATAACTACCAAAAGGTGATAAAATATTTTGAATGCATGTATCCTTTACACGAACTCAATGTAAAACTTTTTTGTTACCAAAACTAAAAAGCATGTTAACGAAGGCAAACTTAAAACATGTTAGACTTTTAAGGTACGTACTTACCAATCCAATCACGATGGAAATCGTGATTAAAAGACTAAAAGAAGAAAGATCAAAATAACGAATCAAAGAATTCTTTGTATGACCATCAGGGAAGGGGGAGTCAGAGGCATAGCTAGTTCTTAATAAAATTATGAATAATTAATTGACAGCTTATTTCATACGGTATATAAAGAGATCGCTTAAACTGATCGATAATAGCAACACAAAAGTGGTTCAAGCGTTTTCAGTCTGGTAATTTTAATATCAAAGATGAACCTCGCTCTAGTTGACCTGTTACAGATAAAGTCGATGCCATTTTGGGAAACTTAGAGCAAGATCGGCATATTAGTTCTTACGACATAGCTGAAGAGTTTGAAATTGACCACAAAACAGTTTTGACCCATTTGAAAAAAGCTGGACATACAAAAAAGCTCGACACTTGGGTCCCACACGAGCTCACTGAAAGAAATCTAATGAAGCCTAATCGTTTTTTAAAAGTTTGTTCACTGGTGATGATAAACGGATTACCTACTACAAAAACGTGCGAAAAAGATTATGGTCAAAAGGCAAACAAGCTTCTTAGACTATAGTGAAATACATATTAACTTGCAATAAGTGGATGCTGCGTGATAAGTGAATGATATGTAAGGTGGCATTGGAAGAACGTTATTCATTATGAGCTTTTACCACCGGCTGCTGGGCAAAATCAGACCTCTACTGCCAAAAGCTGATCATACTTGAAGAAGAAATAGAGAAAAACGACTGGAATTGATTAACAGAAAGGGTGTGATTTTTCACTATGATAACATCAGACCACACACATCTGTAGCCATTGAGTAAATAATGAAAATGTTTGCTTGGAAAGTGTTAATGTATAATATAAATAATAAATATGTACCCTATAGCCCTCACCATGCACCCTCAGATTTTCACCCATTTCAATCTTCAAAATTTTTTAGGTCGTATTAGCTTAACATTAGAGGACTGTCAAAACTACTTATTGCAGTTTTTTGATCCGAGTTCCCAAAATTTCTACAACAATGGGATAATGTACCTCCGAAATAGCAACAAGTTGTTGAACAAAATGGCATAAATATATATATATATACATATATATATATATATATATATATATATATATATAACAAACTCATGTTAGTTACACCATTTATAATTCAAGAATGGCTGCATGGATTTTTATGGTCTTTGATTTGTTGGATTTGTCTCTGCCCCGAATAGCAAAATAACTAATTAAAAATATGAAAACTAAACGAAAAAACAACAAAAATTTGTTTTCTCAAACATTTATTGTATGCAACGCCATCTCGGATTACATGACAGAAACTGTAGTAAATGAGTTTGGTCAAATTTGCATAAATTATATTGTTTGATATAAAAGTGTGTTTGAACGGATGTTTGTCATATAGCTGAATGGATTTTAATCAAATTTGGCATAGAGGTGGATTATATTCTCAAATGGGATATAATATTTAATATAAGGTGATATTATATTAAATAAAAAGATTAATTTTTATGTAAAAAATACATAAATACTTACCAGTAAAAATGGTAATCTGTTACTACTAACATCCATGGACAAAAACGATCGAAATTGGCATCAAGAATGCCATTGGAATAATGAGACCGAGATTGGACCTGACAATGGATCCAGAATTTATATTAATAACGGGTCCGTGATCGGGACTAAAATTGACAGGGAGAGTGATTAATATTAAAAATGAAGGAATTCAATATATACACACGTGTGTGAAACCATGGGTATATCTGAATCATAAAAAAAAAACTATTATTGCTAAATATGTAATAATAATAATCCTTTATTTGGCCCTCAAATCAAAAAAATTAACAAGAAGCCGAAAGGGTGACTAGCTCAACAAAATGTTGCAGCCTGAGCCACAGCACTGATTTTCAGCTGGGCTCTGAAAACTTAAAATTAGTTTTGATAACTTTGTCAAACAGGCATTTAAAAAATACATATATAAATATGTCATGATGTACGTTTACGTTAAGCATTGAAACCACAAAGCATACTAGTAGCGTTATCGAAATTGAAAACGAGACAGGGATTAGAATCAAGAGCGAGGACCGGGTTCGAAATCGAAAACGAGACCGGGGTCAAAATTGAGTGTGAGATCGGAATTAGAATCAGGAGCCTAATCGCGATCAAAATACAAATCTGAAAGGAATTGTTTATCCTCGGTTTCGTCCAAATCGGAACTGTGATTGGTAACAGAATCAGAATTGAAAGCGGGTTAAGAAATAGAATCGGGAATGGGGACAGGTTCAAAATGAAAAGCGAGTCTGAAATTGAGAACAGGACTGGGGTTGAAAATAAGTATGCGATTGGAATCAGAATAAAAAGTGTGACTAGAATCGGAATCGAAAGCGAAAACGGGATTGAGATTGACATCAATTGATACGAAAGATGAAAAAAAATATTCTATGTCCGTGTTGACAGACCTATATGATGAAAAATTATCTTGAATTTGTTTATAAAATACGAAAAAAAATTTTCCCCAATGTTATAATATAATTCACATTTGCATTTCCAATACAAAGATATTTCTATAAGAAAGGTACAATTTTCGAAATTAGTAATTATGATATGAAATGTGAAAAAAGTATAGTATAGTGAAGTTTCCTTGGAAAGAGTATGATGTCAAGGGTACCTAGAAGAAGTAAACAAGTCACCTCTCTATATTTTACTCTATGTCTTTTCGGTGCAATTTTTGGACATTATTTACTGCACGAAAAAGCACCAGGCAGAATGGTCAGCGGACCATTTACGTTAACTTAAAATGTTCGAGTCGGTATCGTTATGACGTCATAATTACGACTCATTAAGTGGAAAAGGTTTGGAGTAATTACACCATTTTTAATTACGTAATTTTGACGTCATATGACGTAACAATACCGACTCGATGAATTTTAATTTAAAATAATTCATCCGCCGGACGTTACTTTCTAAGTTACCGAGTACAGACCATGGACAATTCGTCTAACTAAGTCAAGTTACTTTCTCCGTGCGTCGTAGAGCACGTTAAGTTATCGCGCGAACATGGTCACCATATAGGTGACAACGGTCGTTAAACTTATTACTGAGGTATGACTCATTGATTTCTAAGCTGAAGCTAATATATTCATAATCGAATAATGGCTTCTATCATCTAAACGACTGTAACAGAATAATGCAAACAATGTTGTAATAATTTATCAGCAATCTCTTGATAGTAATATGATATTGTTAGACTTGGTTGAGCAAAGATTGTCCATTGACAGAATAAAAAAACGTCTCACATGCTTTCACAATTATATGAGTATACTTATGTAATAAAAAGTAAAGTTATCATTTTTATTTTAATGAAATCAAAAACATTTAATTTCAACTATAAAATTTTAAGGAGTCATGATTTTTGAAATGATCATTCGTTTTCAGTCCTATTTTTTTGTAAGTCCTGTATATATAGTTTGTATATTAGGGTTCTTTTAGTGAAATTAGCTATGATCAATGTTAAAGTTAATTAAATTTTTTTAACTATTTTGATAGAGCAAGAAAACGTGTCGAAGATAGATTGAATAGATTTGGCCTAAGAAAGATGGGAAAGAAAAGAGATGGCAGTATTGAAGAAACATCTGGTGGATGTAAGTTATGAAATTCAGATGAATTTGATAATTTTATGATAATAGCTAACTAACTATTATAAATTAAGTTCAAAATCTTTTATTATGTTTGGATTGACTGGAAATTTCATATTCTTAGTGAAAAATTTATATTTTACTTGCTAAATAAGCAAATCATAATAATCAATTATTTTTGCTAAGAATACTGAAAACCAAAATAAAAAATAAATTGGTAACAATTACACCTACTCAATCAAATTATTCATAAAATTAACACATAAGCAACGCCTACATTAATAAAGTGTGAACATTGAATATCTCAAAACTCTAAATTTCGCTCTTAGCATGTTTTGACAGTATAACCTCGATGTTGCCATTTAGTTGATTCACAGAATAATATTAAAATACAAATTATAGAAAAAATATTTCGGGTAGGCACTATCAGGCTACTTCCTTCAGTTATGTGAATATAGAAATTTTAGATCGTAATTTCGTCTTTAATCTTTACTAAAAACGCAGCTTTGCATTAATAGTGTGTTCCTTTAAGTTGTAGGCCATTTTCTTTTTGCTTGAATGCTTTCTGACATGACAATTTCTTTCAATCAATGTTTTTAATATTCATTTCCAAAACTTTGTATTTTATTTTATTAAATATTTAGAGCGGTTCGATAACTACCGAATGACACCAAAACCCCTTCTGCATGTCCATCCACTCCGAAGCTATAAGTCAAACTAACTTCTCGCCGCAGATTTGTAGGATTTTTAATCAATTTATGTTCACTTGATTACGTAATCATTTCAAGGTCGCTGACGCATGTCCCTTGCCATTTGACGAGTCGGTGAAATGAAATATATGATAGTGATTTAACCTTTTAGCTTTCAATTATAGTTTACGAGAAATCACTTCTGTTGAAAATTGCACACAATTTTATGTCGCTTGAATTTATGGTTTGCACCTCATTTCTAAAACAGAAGACATTCATGTATTCATGTGAAAAAATGCGAGGTACTAGTGAAGTTTATTTATTAATTTAATTTATTAATTTAATTTTTTATTTCAGCTCTATGAACCTTTCGTACGATTGCTTTCTTTACTTATGTTTTATTTTTTATTTAATATTCAGAATCGGTATATCTATCTATTCGTAATAAAAACAAACCACCATGATTGGTGACAATCATAACTGGCCACATATAAGCTCGAGGGACGTTGACATGTGGCGGTGGCGCTGTAGGTAATTAAAATGGAAGGCATAGTATTTATAAATAGAGAAAAGTTTCTTACAGTCATTTATTCACATGATTTATAATACATTCAAGTTTGACCCCACATATGTACTTTATGTATTTTGGCCTACTGCTGCCCGTTTCTAAGACCAGATCGGAGTGAATTTAAGTGTATTAGCCTAATTGAATAATGAGATACTGAGCGTGACGTATCACGCTCAGTATCTACCACCGTAGTGGTAAAATGGGGTGCTATGACGCTACATGACGTGTCCGTATGATCCATCAGCATGGCATGAGTTCTACAATTCGATTCCAATCAGCAACTATGTATTAGAAAGCTTCACTTCAAAAACAGTTTATAGGTACTTAATACAGTTTTTTTTATAATGTTTAGACGCTAAAAAACTAGCAGGAAAAAGCTAATTAGTATATGTTTTGTACATCACGTCATTTTTTGCTTATTAATTATCATAATTTTTACTAATTTCGAAATAGTATATTTAAATAGAAAATATTTAAGATTATTTTCAAATAATAATGTTAATTTACCATTGTGTCAAGTGTAAGCTAAATATTGACTTAGCTTATATATTTTTTCCATAACACTATTAAAACATAAAAATCTAGACAAACATTATGCAAAAATTAACTTCTTTAACTTTTTAAATATATGTCATAATTCGGATTTTCCTATAGTATATACTGATTAATCTGTTAATTCAATACATATCAAATAGAAAAATTAAGCTCATAAAGTCTTTGTTTACAGACATGTCGCGGCGTGGTTCGATGGAGGGTGGATCCGGTGGCGGGGAGTCGGAAGTAGTGGTGTTGAAACGTCGTAGGCTGGTGGCTGCGGCACCGCTATACGCGGGTCTTGCGCGCTTTCTTTCATGTTAGACGCAACACAACCCGGCGCATTACCCGACGCTCTCTTTATGGCTGCTTTATTGGAATTGGTTAGTACCTATTCAAATATCAGTTTCTCTTAATTTTCCTCGATTACTATTAAATGAAGTAGGAAATGATTTTTGCCAAGTGATTATCATGACAAAAACATTCGCTTTGGAAATTATATTTTAGACGAAACTGTATAGGCATTAGTAAAAGCAATTTTCACACTTATTCTATTTTATATTTACAGTCATTAATGTATAGCTATTTAATCAACATTCTTATGCTGCTTTTATGCAATTAATCTATAAATGAGTAATGATTGTTTTTTATAAATTGATTAATATGAATATTTTTTTCAGCCCCACACAGTAGTTGTAGGCAGAGCTGCGATAATATTAGAATGTGCTCATTTAGTGCACAATTGTAATAAAGGGCAGTGGCCATATTGGTTAAAATCAAATATAGCCAAGAATTCAAGTGAGCAAATATAAATAATTTTACAAGTTATTGATATTATAGTGTTAAAAAAATATATAATTATGTAATTTATTTATTGCAGTGTCTTCAAGCCCACAACTGAGAAGACAAAGATTGGCTGGAAAATTGTTTTATCAGTGGGCTGAGGTAAGAAGATTTTTTTTTATCTCAGTCCAATGCAGAATTTTTACAGTATAATCAGTTCTTAAAACAAAAAACACTATTTTTTATCTCAAAAAAAATATCAAGCTGCATTAATCAATACAAGTAATTTTATATTATGTATTTATAGTGCTATCGAAAATAACTGTTTATATATTAAAAGTGTTCCATTTATTTGTTTAAAAGTTGAATATTGCTACTAAATTATATTCTACCTGAACAATAAAAGTGAATGGTAGCATATATTTTTTTTAAAAAAAAAGAGCTTGTTGCAAATTTTAGTAGTTTCCAAAGTTTTTAAAACAGAATCACCTAATGCTGACTGAACTAAAGTATTACTGGGATAGTATGTACTAGTAAGAAGATTTTTATTTTATGCATGGTCTAGAAAACATGCTCCAATTCACATATGCCTAAAAAAAAGAATATTCGATTTTAATAATTAAAATATCAAAGTATTGAATTCAATAAAATTATAGAAAAACTTTCTTTTAATTATTTATTAATATTGTTAAATTTGTTAGTATGAAAATTTGTTAGTATCAAATATGAATTTAATTTCAATAAATCAAGGGCTAAATTGTTCTAAAAATTGTTTTATGCGTCATCATAAATACCTAACTCTATTGTCTATCTCACAAAAAAATAAATTGATAGGAATTCATATGAATTGTTTGTAAGGAGCAATGAAAATGAATGTATAAAATATCTTGTAAGGAAATATTAAATTGCAATTAAGTATTATTGTATATTTAAGGCTATTGGAAATCGTTTGGAAGAAATGTTGGTGGAAGATAGAAAGCACTTTGATCAAGTTGCAAATTTAGTGTCAGACCCAGATGGACAAAGAGATCTTCTACAACACGATGAAGAGGAAGATTTTTTGGATGAAGGTAATTTTTTAATTATAATATTTTTAATGGATCATAGAAATGAAAATCGTAGTAGTGAAATTCATTGTAATTTGTTTATTTGCATTAGATAATTTTGAAGTTTTTATTTGAAAGTCTATAAAAAGACCTCCATTATTATAATTAAAATCACGTCATACACTAGTAAAAGGGCCAAAAAAAAAAACTTGATATTTACTGTCTATATATATAAAAACTTCTTTGTTTTCATAAAACACAAAAAGTAATCAGTCAATTGTCTAAAAATTTTGACATAACATTGCATTCAAACACCCGTGTGTTTTATTACTTCCACTAGCATTTGCCCCTGACTTCATCCACGTATTTATAAATTCATCGCTGCATAGAAAGTTCCATTATCCCGAGTTATACATTAATACATTTTATATTGATATGCAAAACTCCCTCGATTTTATAGAAATCAGAACCGTTTTTCCGCTTATTACTTTTTTGCATAATATATTTTAACTTTACTCTAATGTTTACTTATCATCATTAAAAATTGTATTATAATCGTTTTAATTTATTTCTTTTTAAAAACATAAAACCCTCTACTGTATATCAGTCATATGACAGAATTACAAGCCCCTCACTTTATTTTATTCTGAAATTTAAAACATAAACTGTTGTATCTGTAACCAGCTAGCATACGTTTACCTGGAAAGCCAATCGGCTCCGACTGTCCGCGAGCACTTCGCCTTGTTGCCTGTGTATTGCTCTTGGAAATAACAGCATTCTTACGCGAAACCTACCAAAATCTTCCGAAAACATGTCGATCGTCGCTCAAAGACAGGGGCCCCTGGGACAGGGTATACAGGTATGCTTGCCATTATTTAATTATTACCGCCAAAATTCATTATCACATTTCATTTTTAATCATGATATCTTAATTTCAAAATGTTTTAAATTCAGTTTCCACCGGGTTTTATCGTACCGCCAGTGAATCAACAGAAGTATTGACATTGTTTTTATTTTGACAGGGCTCTTAGCAGTCAACACACATTAATGCCAGTCGAGTAGGTGTATCATAAAATAATGCATGCTTCCTCGCATTTTGTGCTGTGCATGAATGCATAGACAAAAATATTCTGCTAAATTAACATAAAATTAAAATTAAAATCACTAAATTGTATGCCTAAATGCTCTACCTACCGCACAAACCGTAGATGTAAATAATTGATTATGCATATTGCAGTAAAATAAAATGGTAATCAATATTCAAAAATAATAAAGAACAGCTTTAAGACTGTGTATTTCAGAAAGGCATGAAGTAATAATATCCTTTTACCCTGGCTATTTGTAAACTGCAACAAATTAGTATATCACTATAAAAATTAGTGTTTACAACTCACTGCCTTAAGAAATATTTTGTATATGTATTTACTGAACTTTATAAATTTTTCTATCAGGTAATAATCATAAAGCATTTTAAAATAGATATAAAATTAATTTCTTAAATAGCATGAGAATATGAATTAAGTAATAGATCATGAAATACGATTTTATTAGTTTTTGTTATACAACATTTAATGTTTTCTTTATATGTCATGTAAAAATTTGCATTATTTTCCTATACTGACGCTTAAATTAAACTAACTATAATGATAAGCTTCCACTGAATGATTTATTAAGTTTTCAAGACAATATTAAAGCACATTCAGGTGATTCTTAAATGCACTTTATTACACACAACATTTAAATTTCCTATCATATTTTATAATTCAATGTTGAAAAACAGGGAGGCAAATCGTCGCTGGAGTATGGCTCTATCAAGTATGGGACACTCTCAAGCTTCTGCACAGAGTTTGCAGTCCATCGCCGGAGGTGAAACCGAAAGAAAAATATCTTTTGTGCTCCACGAACCAGAAAATATTTCTGGTGGTAGTAACGTGACGGTTAGTGACGTGACATTTGTAATTTTATTTTTATACTATTGTTCGCTTGGATATAGAATAAATTTTGATTTAACTTCTGTCTATCTTCTGATCTTGTTGTTAATTCCGATTTTGATCTTGTTCCTGCTTCCTATTCCTCGACTTCCGTTCTGAACATGCTTTCGATTTCCTGTACCACTTTTGATTCCCATTCTGCGTCAACTCAAAATTATATTTTGATCCTGTTCACTTCACCAGTCCAAAATCTTGGACTCGATTGATTATAAATGAATAAACAAAACGCAATAGTGTAGAAAAAACAAACACGAAATCTAAATGCTCAATAAAAAATTCACTTGGAAAATGAACCTACTTGTCCCAAATTATTGTGGTAAGGAGTTTGTTAATGAATCACATAAGTTATACAGGCAGTCTCCAATGATTGCCTATTAGTTTATATATATATATATAAACAACAAAGATTTATGTGTATATATATATATGTATGTGTGTGTGTGTGTATATATATACATATATTTGTTGATGTAGATGTAATGCATAAAGTAAATAACATACTTCTTTTTATAATGTGAGGATTAATACTGCGCTGGGAAGTGTTCAAACACACGTTTTCGTCAATTAAAATTTAAAAGGATTGTTACAGAACATGTACATATTTGTTTTTGTTTTTAGCTAGCGGACGCTATACCAGCTACAGTGACTGATGACAAGAAAGGCAGGTTAGGATCTCGTGGCAAGGCTCCTATACATCGCCGCAACACTCAACAAGGTCACACTGTCTATGGATCCTTTAAACGCCGTTCTATTAAATTACGTCAGAAGGAAACGAGAGACGTCGATGAATGTAAGAATAGCCAATCACAAGATACTTATTTTATTTTACAGATACATATTAGTGAATAGTCAAAATTGACTACATAATCTTGTACACCTAGAATATGGAATCTCAAAGGAAGTTGGACTCTTGAGTTAATGAACAAAAACTGTTGCTTGTCATCTTTTACTTAATAATAGAATTTTCTTCATTGTTCCTACTACAGTTCGGTTCTCCTCTGTAGTCGTTAGTGTTAGGGCATAATCCACCCGAAAACACACGACACAATAAATTAGTACTCAATAAATATTATGTAATGACATATTTTAAGTTTATTTTTATTTGCCACATTTACAAATTTATAATTTCTTAACTACATACATATCAGAAATAGAGTCTTAATCATTATTATAAAAAGTCTAATAAATCATTTTATGAAATAATAGCATAGTTAAAAGAATTTCATTTATTCCAATTTCTCACAGTTATCACAAGAAGATCAGATTCTATACAAAGTAGAAGAAAAGTGTCTTCTTTGTCAGACCGAAGTGATACATCAGAACAAGCTGTTTATCCCGGTGCAAGTATGTAACTTAAACATACTTTAAGTCCATTGGTGTGTGTATGAATTGCTAGTGCATTTGAAATATTACACTATTTTACATTTAAAAGAAATAGAGGTAGTTTTACAACTAAACAAATCATTTGTCTTTTATGTAGGTACTAATTTTTGATACTTACTAATGTTTTATTAACCTTAAGTAAACAAACTTTTCCAACATTACTGCAATGTTTTTTTATGTTCAATGTCAGAATTTTCTTAAAACTTTGGAGACTGCATACCTAGATTTAAGTATCCTATTCTCCTGCTAAAAAGATTTTATTAAAACTCTAACTTCAGGGTTTTATTTAGTAAATGAGCTTGATAATTTATTTACTAAATAAAACCCTGGAGTTATGCAGTATTTTCCCTATAAGCCCCTACGTTATACAACGCGTAAAGAATAACATCACAATAATTAATATGAACAGTAAAATAGTATAAGTTACATCTAGTTTTGTAATAATCCTATTACGTATTAGTAGGCGGCATTGCAGCTGGCGCAGAAGCTGACAGCGGAGGCGAAGAGAGCCCCGGCGTGCTTTCAGATGATCATGATCACGAACATCCTCCTGATAGCCCTGACAGCAATTCCACTGACCCGCCCGACAACACCAAAGGATATCCATGGCTAAAGGTAATAAACTGCTTATTATCCTTTAAATGATTTTAGTTAGAAAACAAGCTAGCTTTTTTTTTTAATTTTTAATGTGATACAGGTGATCGTAAAATTCCTCAACTCCTTCAACTATGTGTGCTGTCATCAAAATTTTTGCCATCCGTATTGCTTCCGTCGAAATATGCGCGCCTGTGCCAGACTCATTAAATCTGTTCAAAAGGTATGTGAAACTATTATAATATGAAATGTAATATCAAGAACTTTTTAAATTTTTTAAGGAATTTTTTATTTATATTTTCAATCTAAGATGTTTAATTCTATAAGTTAAAATATAAAAATCGTATTGAATCGGTTATCTTTAATGGATCTGTTATAGATATATGGTGAAAAGTTTGGCCCTGAAGTAATATCTGAAATTGAAAATGAATCAGTGTCTGGTGGAAGACGGTCAGGGGGTCGACGTGGACGCAAACAGTCTGAACATGCCGACAGGTATTATCTATTTATAGAAAATCAATTCTTGCCCATTTATTTGTAAAGTTTTAGATAAAGTCATATTAAGGGTAAACAAAACACGTCGATTTCATACAAAATTTATTTCGTCGTGCGTTTTGATTTTATAATAGAAATAAATCCACAAATAACATTAAAAAAAAACGTTCGAAAAAATGTGAATTTCATTACGCGATTTCGAAAAAATAACACCACTTACTTATTTTGATATTTATTATTAAAATCCATCAAAAACCGTCAGTATTTCGTCTATGTGAATGCACACAATAATGAGTTTATTGTGTGTATAGACACACATATGCAACTGTATATTATTATTTATTTATCAAAATTGAATGCTGTCACATAATCATAGAGTATATATTTCTTCGACTTACTTACAAAGAGTGAAAGAAATTACTAATCTGATAGTGTAATAATTATACAGGTGTGAAAGATATGTAATAAGGTGTCCGTTATTTACCAAGTTGGCTATATTCACTTGGGTATCATCAAAATCGTTTCTCTTTAACCTAAAAACAATTCTAGAAAAAAAAAAATTACGATGCCGTTTAACTCTGTCTAAATAACGATACTTTTCCCATTTAATTAACATGGGATTTTTGCTTTTTTTCAGCAAATAATTTTTATTTCGTTTATTGTACTCTTCAATTTACCAACAATGCTTGATTCTGCTTCTATTATGATCCTTTTAGATGGAGAAATTTTCATATTGGCGCAAATAATTTATTACATACGTTTTGAAAAGGTTAAAATTCGTTTTTATCGGTTTTTCTGGCATTTTGTTCGGAAGGATATACTCCCGACATAGTCCCATTATCAGCAAGTCAGAATCTAATGATGAAATGTGCTTTATCGATAGAAACTACTTTCTATGGCTACTAGTAAACTTTCGAGTTGGTAATTATTTAATTTGTTTTGATGAATTCCATATATTACATTCACAGACTAGTAGTAAACTTCTTAAGTTTGGACTCATTTGTTTTATTTTGACAAATCCTATACATTTCATATAACAAGAGTCTGATGATGGAGCCAGAAAATGGATAATGGAACTATAATTAATTACACAAAAAAATATCACTTTGTTTACCGGGACGAATTCTAGTATCAAAATAAAATTTATGGTATAGTGTTGTTTTCTATGAATAAAGGAATTTTTAGAATCTGTAATAACATATATGCCGATGGAATATTAAATATATTTTACTCAAGGAGTTTCTTATAAATGAAGTGATTCTCAGCATGAGTTCACTAGTTTGGTTCAATGTTAAAAATACGTAGACACCGTCAAATACGAATGCTATTTTCCTTTTCCGAAATCTTCTTATTCGAGAGTATAACATATCCAACAGTTTCATAAAACTTCTTTGAATGATTTAAGTATGCATAAAAAATCGACAGAATACACATTTATTTTTATACATTACACGACTTCTTAAAAACTAATGAATATGGCCACTACAAAATTTAATAAGTAATGATTGGCTTATTATAGTTATCATATGGTGTATGGAAATCACATAGAGTCTATCATTTTTGCAATCACAAGTTCCGACATTAAACTAATTTTCATCATTTCAACGTAAAGACCAATGGGTAGTAACCTATAATTTGCTTTTACTGTATGCCATTTTTCATCCCGATCAGTCAAACTCTTCTTAAATTAGAAAATAATATACATATAGCTAAATACAGGTAGTAGCCTATTACTTGAACAATCACACATTCTGACTAAACACCAATTTTCATCACGATTGATGAAATGGTTCTTAAGTTAACAAACAACACATATATAGATAGACAATAGCATATCATTTGCCTGATCACATGTTCTGACTGTAAACTAATTTTCATCAAGATCGATGAAATCTTTTTAAGTTATAAAAGAAGATGCAGACAGATAAACAGTAGCCTATTGTTTGCGCAATCACATGTTCTTATTGTGTATCGATTTTCATCACGTTCTGTCATACCGTTTTTAAGTTATAAAAAGACACAGACAGACAGATAGTAGCCTATCATGAGTGCAATCACAATTTCTTTCAGTATACCAATTTTTATCACGATTGGTCAAGCCATTCTTGAATCACTGAAGGATATACAACAGATAGACAGACATAAATTTTAAAAATGGTAAAATTGGAGTCAGTTAGTCATAAAACGAATATCTATTACGAAATTTTTATACCTAGTGAATAATTACTATATCCATATTTCTTTAAAATGTTTTATTCCCTTTATATTCTTACAAAAATATACATTTTCAGAATTGATAGATCTGTTATCGAAAGTGCCGGAATCGCTTACCGAGCGGCGGGCGTAGAGCATACAATGACTAATCTAGATAGCCCACCCAAGCTTAATCCAGGCGCCATACCATACCCGCCACTGGAACCGCCGCTTATATTGAAGTATCTTAAAGGACAGGTAAACTTTTTTTAAGCAAAATAATTCCGATAAATGATAAAATTTTCTTTGTAGGATTCGTAGATTTATTAGGATATTGACTACTTGTAGTGCTACAAATTCTAATAGTTAGTAATTGTTTAGAAATGGAGTTCTGCTTCTCCTAAAATTAGATTTACTTTCGCACTGAAAATAAAACCAAAATATGTTATAACATATTCTGCATTCTAGGCAAAACAGACATGTTTTTAAAATCTTAAATCAGACCAATTATGTAGTACATTTATTTTATAATATATGAGTAAAATATTAAAATATTTTTTACTTGAAATATTTTTTCAAGTAAAAATAAAATAAAATAAGATTGTATATCTCAAAATGTGAGCTTTTTACTAATGTTATATATTGATATTATGATGTGAAAGGCAAATATCTAAGTATTTATCATTTTAATAGAATGTTTACAATATTAGCCATTATCATAATAGATTTAAATCTATTGTCAATAAAAAGGATTTTGAAGGATTTCTGGCTTCTAATTTGTACAATACTAACTATAGTTGTACTAGTATAATTTGTACAAGCCAAACCAACTAATTGATGTGATATCTTAATAATATATTCTTTATTTAATTATTAGTTTTGATGTGCTATAAATGTGGACCATTATATTTAACAGGTCCGAGACGCTTTTCACTCACCTTTAGCGACTCTCATCAAGGGCGCGACTACCATGAATGAAGAAATGTTTGCCGAATCAGCTCCTGTCGCTTGGCAACTTCTACTGGAATCGGACCGTGAGTTGTCTGCGTGTGCTGCTTCTCTCTTCATACTGGCTGCAGTTAAATCACCCCATATTGCTTCTGAAATCATGCACACCGACCTCAAACACACTGATCCCGGCGTCAGGTGAGTTGCTAATAGAATGAATAACTTTTTTTTTTGTAAAAGGGAAAAATATCATGGATACCTAGGACCTGAGGATGTTCAACCGAGTTATGTCAGACCTCTACCAACTAATACTCTATGGTGTCTTTCTTGTAACTTTGTTCTATGCCTAGGTAACGCTTGCACAGTCATTCGCCGTCTTAACGATGTTAGCTTCTATACCAAATAGTCTTTTTTCTTGCGGTCATGCATCATCCTGAAAAACCTTATTGATCGATTCCCCGTTGTGAGGATTGAACCCAGTATCTTGTGGTCAAAAGCTGATGCTTCTGACTTTGCCACTGAGCCACCACCGTTCAAAGATATATAGTAGATAGTAGACATATACTATGTGTTAAATGTTAATTTAACATTATGGAATTCTTTATAATATTTAATTTAATATGTAAGTTTAATTTAAATAATTTTCAGATTATTTGTAATAATAGCCAAAAGAACAATCATTACTTATAAATGTGGCTTTCGAGGTGTTAATGTTGGTCATGAAATTTTGACCTCTTTTGGTTAAATCTGTAAAGTATATAAATAAAATGCGCTCTCATAATACCTAAATATATCATTTATAATTTATTGCAGGATTAACGCAATATTAAGATTTCAAGTTATGTGGAAACTAAGATATCAAGTTTGGCCTAGAATGGAAGAAGGAGCATCAATGACATTTAAGGTTCCGCCCCCAGGAATAGAATTCACTCTACCCTCACCTAAAATCGGCATAGAATCATTAGCAGTCGTCGATCCACCATGGAGTCCTCAAGTCAAAGATAAAGATATGGAGATGACCATTAACCAAGAAAGACATGTAAATTTTAAAATTATGAAATATTTTTAGACACATAAAATATGAATATTTCCCTTTCTTCTATTTAATTAACTTCAAATGAGTTAAAAGAGCTTTAATAAAATAAATTAACAAACAGTTGTTAAATTCTTACAATAAAAAAAATGAACATATATTATTATATAATGAAATGGGACAATGTCGCGGCGTCGCGACATGCATGTCGATGCGACCGAGTTGAGTGAGCCATAAGGTACTTTAGTGAGCGCCGTGCGCATTCTGATAAACACCCCTAGGATAATACTAAAATTAGTAAATACTTTTGGACGTTGAGTTGAGAGGCGTCGTAAAAAAATGGCACAGTCCCAAGGGCGTCACAGTAAAAATAAGTTTGGGAAACCCTGGTTTAAGGGGTTTAATTGCTAGCCTTTACACTAGTTGTAGTGTTATTGGTTACATATTGATTATAAAAGGTAATCCATATCTTAATTGTTACACAGTATTTACATTGATTCATCGATAATAATGGTGTGTTTTCTTTTAGTAGATTATTCACTATAATTTTTCAGTAGGACTCATCTCACATCAAAACACTATAAAACTTATCTTGATTAAACTAAACAGATTCACTAATCATTTATATAATTCACATGCGAATAGGACCCTGAGGGTTCCACACAAACTTAATTATTTAGATATTTTGTCCATCAAAAGTCTCGATTATTTTTATTTGTTCTCTATATCGATATTGAACCGAGGATCCTGAACCATTTTGCTTCTTTTTTTCCAAAAACTTTTAATTAAAAAAAATAGCATTGTTTTCATTGTGGGAAGTCAAAAAATGTTTTTTCATATATCGATATTGTATATATGTATAATACATTTTATTGGTATTATACGTGAAGTTTGTAATCACAAAAAAGCTTGTTTTGATGTGATATAACTAAAAGTTATCAATTTTCAGATGATTTTCTGTACTTAAATTGTGAGACCTTTCTTCTTGAAATTAAATTTCATGATTCTAGGTGAATGGAAATTATCCTATAGATTTTGTCCTTGCAATTTCAAAATATAAATTTTTTTGATTACCTTGACTTAGAACCTTGATTATTATAGAGCTCCAAGGGACTCCTGATTTAAATACTTAGTATAATTTGAACTTGATACTTCCACATGTTCCTATGAAAAAGGACAGACATGAAAAACAAGGTGGTCTTATAAGGATTCCTTTTTTACTTTTGAGGTACAGTTCCCTTAAAACGAGCAGATACGTTTTTTAACTGACTACATTAAACCCATTACATTTGTTAACAAGTAAATGACATAATTATTACGATAGCTTGAAGATTGAACTAATCTTAGAATTTTAAATATTTGAAATACAGTCATTAACTTTTACAAAAATTATGTCGAAGGTATATGTAAAGATAATTCATATTATTGATTAAACTCTAAACTATTTTATTAATAATTTCTTTTTCTATAGCGCTCGCTGGTAACGGCGACTAAGACACGCAAGAAGCAACAAACAGAAGCGATAAAACGTGCTTTGCAGCAGCAAAATGACAAAAAACGAGCTGAAAGGGAAAGCTTCCTGATTACTACAATACCGATCACTAGGCAAGCGGCAAGAGAAACAGCCCTTGATCACGTTTCGGATGATCATATTGAACGTAAGTCTTTGATTAAGTTCTCGAATCGACACGTTGACCATGTATATTGAGTACATTGTAGAAAACGGTTAATTTAAAAGTCATTATTTTTATTTTACTTTGTCAGCCATATTTATTTTCTTGATTTGCTTTAGTGAAGCAGAAAGCTAGGGAAGGAAAATAAGATTATGAGGGAGACGAGAGAGTTGCGGGGTAATTAAGCGAAGGGGAAGAAAATGATTGAAATCGAGTGTAGAATTGATATTGAAATTAATAACGAAACTAAAATCCGATGTAGAATCGATAGGATGATAAAATCTCGATTAAGATCTTTGTCCATATGGGCAGAGTCGCTAGTAAAGGCTAATTAATGCATAATAATACCTTTTAATAGGCAATGTTTGTACAATAAATTACATCTTACAATGTAACGAAGATAATTTTCCTTTTTGCAATCGTATTTTTTAATATAATTGAAATATAATGTTTTGGAAGATGTTGATCTTATAAAAAAAACATTGAAGCTTTGAAAAAAAAAGTGCATAACTTTAGAAAGGAACAATAACAACATCCCCAATATTTCTAAAGTTAATAGGCAGCATTCTAATGCAGTAACTCACATGAGTTTGCACTTGACTATTAGATAAAACTGAAAATAAGTATATTAAAAGTAGTTATTCCATTTCCATAATTTGTTTTTGTATCACTTATTAGAATATTGGTGCCAATATAGTAACTAAACAAATTATGGGCTTGCCAATGTCATATTCATAAGTGCATGTTGCACTTCATGGTCTGACTTATTGGATATACTAACTACATATTAAATTGTAGCACCAGCGGATGAAGAAATAGTAGAAGGTGTTCGTGGATCTCATCACACTCAAGTGGCGGCTGCTCTTTTTCCCTCTGCGCTATGCTCGGCCGTCGCAGAAATAGTAGCTCTTTTAGATGACGCAGCGGTGTCGCGTGATGGCTGTTCTGTATATGAAGTTGCTTATCAGGTACATGTATAAAATAGCTACAGACATGACAATATGTTTCATGATCACATAAAACAACAACATTATTCTTTCTTTGATGTACTACAAATCGCTATCAAGACTATGTTACGAAGATATATATATATATACCAAATTCGAAATTTCGGCATTGTCAATGTAATAGAGTTTATTATTTAACGCTGTTTGCAATTCAGGGCTACAATTTCTTATTTCTGAAGTAATCTTTTTTTAGAAAAGTAAAAATAAGAAAACCAAAATTACTATGTATTATTCATCATCAATATATTAAATCATCATTATTATTAAAAAAAAAAATTAAACAATCTGTATTCTTCAAAATGTAAAAACGATAATGTTATAGTTCTTTAAGATCATGTACGAAAATTCTGCTAAAGAATAGCAGCAAAACTATATGAACTTTTTGGATATTAACTATAATTAGATTTGTTCTTTTATTCAAAAGCTCGTACCTATTTCCCAGAAGATTAGGTTATCACATTTGTTCATAGCTCTCTTACTTCACTGGCATACATCAATTTCAAACAAGCTCTTTAACTATCGGATGATTTAAAATTATGGTCTTTTTTGTATATGCCACAATTTTTTTCGTCCACCATATACGTTGACTCTTATTGTTAAATTTTATTAAGAAACCATAACTGCATAGGTAAAGGTAACGGTATACTGAAATGGCATTTTTTGGATGTGAAATATTAGAGAACGAGGCATCGTTTCGATTCAGACTATGCTCCCCTCTACTCTACTTTGTGCACAAGTCACATCGCGCATGGCGGTGAGTATCCTCTGGATACAGAGACGTTTCTATTACCTACGCTTCCCTCCTACTGGACTCTGCGCACGAGTTGTTTGCACCCATTGTAACTTTTGTAGAATCTAAGAATTAATCAACTGCTGCTATAACAGAAGTAACTGATGAGATATCAGACTAAATATTATGATGAAAAACCTAAAGCTTTTATTTTTCTTTTGATTCCCAATACCACATATCGTACAATATATCCCTCAAAAAGAAAAATAGAAAATAGTTTTTTTGAATAAAAATATTTTTTATTGAAAAACATCTGAATACTTCTTTTTGATTATGTCATATTTATTTCCTTTAATAAACCTTCTTACATAGTTTCTATACAAAATAGTTTCGATGGTTCACACGTGCTAGGCGTCCTTCGACGGCTCGTGATTTTTTTTTTATTTTTAGTGAATGATAATTTGTAAAAGTTATTGTAATACTATCTTCCTTTAATGGGTTAAAGCAATATGTTAAACAGAATTAAATATAACATGATGTAGAGGATGGAATTTATGGACAATGTCACAAAAACAATAGAATCCTTGTCTTTTTAATTTTTGCCAATTTGCAATTTTTATATAATTATTAAATTATTCGGCGGCCATGTTCATTCAAATGAGGATAAATAGATGTCAATAGGCAAAGATAAAACTCATATAGTGCAGAAACCAGACAAGTGCGATTCGGATTGGCACATCTATGCTTCCGTACCATCATAGTCTATATTTCTGTTACGTATTTACCAATATATTTTTTTTATTTAGTATAGTAATTTTACGCGATCTCAACTCACTCTTGGTCATTCTCAGGAATCCGAGCCAAAATAGCAAAAACAGAACCCTTATAGTTTCGTCATGTCCGTCTGTCTGTCCGTATGTCACAGGCATTTTATTCAAAAACTAGAAGACGTATATTGATGAAATTTATAGTGTATGTGTCTTGTATAAGTCGTTACTTAGTTTAATAGTTAAATAACAAAAATATTTATTTATAGGGGGGCATTCCATGCATGTAACAGAAGCAGAAAAAAATTTTTTTCAGAAATCAACGTATAGCACATATTTCGATGGTTCTTTTAAAACACTTTAAAGGTTTCTAAGCAATTTTTTTGCTTACGTAAATAATTTCGGAAATAATTGCTCCAAAAGTAGCAGAAATTATGTCGCCTCCCTTTATTTTCTATACCGTAAGTCTAAACTTATGAAAAAAATAACAAAGGTAACGCTTAATAAATACTTTCAACGAAAATCGTTTTGAACATAATCGGATGTACTGTTTTTGAGTTATTACCGAAAAATGCACTTCTCAAGAAAAGTAAGACGTAAGTGCCATGAGGATACGTTCTTTTGCTAATGCACTTAAGTTTACACTAGTATAATAGTCTACATACCTACCTGTTTTTCTAGTTATATGCGACTAAAGTGCTTATAACTATTCTATGCGGGGAAAATGGAGAAAGTGTAACAACGTACTTTTTTACCTGTAGTGCATTTCATTGTAATAATGGCTTCGGAATTCTAAAACGAGTATGGTTCGACGTGCTCTTAGCTAGTTTTTAGTATTCGTTGTTTTACTTCAGAGTTTGTACTATAATCATAATGCCTACTTTAAAGTAAAACAACGCGTGATTACATTAAGTTTTACGCTTGTATGGTAGTTTTTACAATAGAGAAAAAAAAGTTATAAAAGAATACTTCTTGTATGCAGATCCCTTTAATTTTCTTTTTTTGTGTTTTATTATCGTTTGTTAGGATATCTGTAACAATAACAAATATTCTATAAAAAAATTAACTGGCTACCGCTTCAAGCGATATAACACTTTAAAGATAGGGCGACCGATAGAGGACGAACGGACAATTAGACAGGCCGACAGGTGGGGATATGAAGGGACAAACACATAAGCTTAGTAATAGCCGTCTTTAGCACCTTTTGGATACGGAACCCTAAGAAACTACATAATCAGCGGCGCCCTACATTAACGAAATAAAATATTTGAGTTTTTTTCTAGATATAGCTAATATGAAATACTATTTGTGATACCAACAAATTCATTGTCATTTATTACAGGTTATATGGGGTTGCTTGGTAGAAGATTCCGCTTTATTCTTGAGGCATGTACTCGAACGTCTAACGCGCGATCACCAAGATGAAATGTTTAAATTACTACGACATCTTATACGCTTCATACCACGGCTACCGCAGCAAGCTGCGTTCGCCTTGTACAACTACATTATTGGCTACGTTATGTTCTACGTTAGAACTCCACATGAAGAAGGCAAAGACTTGTAGGTGCTGCTCTTTCTATATTATGGATGGTAAGCTTTATTTTCGCTCAAATATAGATTTAAAAGATATGTAAAAAATATTTTAAGAGTACTGTATCTATATATATATATATATATATATATATATGTGTGTGTGTGTGTGTGTGTGTGTGTGTGTGTGTGTGTGTGTGTGTGTGTGTGTGTGTATGTGTATGTATGTCTATAACCAATGGTTACCTGCCCTCTTCCTGACCCTAAATTTAAATTTAGCAAATTTATTATATTATTAAAATGTGTCTCCGATTGTGCTCTCAAATGTGTCTCTCGTAGATATAGAATGAATTAATTCATACTCTATATCAACTGATTTTCCTATCAATTTTGATCGCGCTATCATGGTTCTGTTTTTGATGTCAATTCTGGTTACACTGTTGGTCTAGTCTCGTCCGCTCTCGATTCCAATACAAATCTTGTTAGTAATCTTGGTCCTCCTTGTGCATTAATGATAGTGATAACAAATCAATATTTGTATTATAACAGACATCAAAACAAACTTAATATTATAAGAATCGTCTAGTTGATTCCACATCGAGCGGTCAAAATCCCATACTCCCATAGGTCGGTCATAATCCCATAATGTTCAGTAATTTTTACCTGATTTCGTGACAAAAAATACAATTTTATATATATATATATATATATATCCGTTATCCGTCCGCCTCACTATGCGCAAATTAATATTTAGCAATAATTGTTTTTTTTTATGATTCAGCTATGTCCGTGGTTTCACTTGCATGTGCATAGAATGAATCTATTCATTTTTATTATTAGCCATTCTCGTTGTCAATCTGTTCCCAATCACGTTCCTGTTAGCGATGGCAATTTTGGCTCCATTGTCAGGTCCGATCCCGGACCCGCTATTAGTAGAGGTCTTGATCCCAATTTTGGTCCTTCATAGTCATGGATGTTAGTGATTACAGATTACGATTTTTACTGATATTTATAAATTCTTTACATAATATTATGTAATATAGTATAATCTTATTATATTAATATTATATCCTATTTGAGAACATAATCTACCTTTATGCCAAATTTGATTATATTTACAATTCGTCCAGCCATCATACGACAAATATCCATTGAAACATAGTTTTACATTTTTTATGTTTTAAATAGGCCTACAACGACCTATAAACAATTCCGCGTCGAATGATAACGCACCAATTACAATTCGTTAACCGTCAGCATATGACATACAAACATACTTTTACATTTTTGTATTTTGAATAGCCTATAACAATCTAGTCCAGTTGTCACCATATGATAAACACCCATACAATCATACTTTTATATTTTTCATAACGAATGTAATCATCAACAATGTTTAGTATATCAAACTGAAAAAATAGTATATAATAATAAGAGACCTGACTACTACCATAGAGCGATTTGAACGTTTATGGTAGTCCGGTTTCTTATTATTATATACTCTGCGACTTTGGCTAATGAAACATTACCAACCTAATCATGTCTCATCTTCCTGTTAAAATTGCCAAAATAACAAATACTGAAAATAACATGACTGAATGTAAAGTTACTACAGATACTTCAGGATGTTTAATTATACATTCTTTTCCTTTAAAAAAAAAACGAAACAAATTATATTCTATGCAAATTTATCCAAACTCACTTTAGTCTCTGTAATGTCATCGGCGATGGCATTGTATACGAAAAATGTATGAGAAAACAAAATTTCTTCATAACTTTTTTTCGTGAATTTTTCATATGTTTAATTAGTTGTTCTACTATTTGGAGTGGAGATAAATCCAACAAACCAAAGATTATAAAAATCTGTGCCGCCGTTCTTACGTTATAAATAGCATAACCAACACGACTTTGTTTTATATATATAGATATGTATTATGCAATCAATTATTCTCAACATTGCCACATTGCAATTTAATTGTAGATAAATTATTATTATTATGCCAACTCGTTCCGATTGATTAGTTTTCTGACTAAAGGCAATACTTTTTTTATTTGATTTGCAGGTAGTCCACAGCGTTCATGGTATTATGTTTAAAGATTTAAAACAGATTCTAAGAAAGGAGCAGTGTGATGCCTCTATATTACTTACAGCTAATGTTCCAGCAGCAAAAAAAATTGTTGTTCATGGACCAGGTAAGCATATGTTATTATTATGTATTATTGTAAACTTGTTACATTTTTAAAGATTATGTTAACTTATTTTGAAACCTCCATAGTGGGAGAAGAAGGCTGTATACCTTCCCAGTTTCCTGTACAAGAAGACACACAATTTTGTCAAATTCTACGAGAATCTCTTGATTTCTTTGGCATTGAAGAATCAAACCATAAAGAATATTTTTTGGTCGATATGAAAACACGTAAGTATTTCAAACATCCATTCTCATCTTCTACAAAGTCTATTAATAATATGTTAATTTATCTTAACAGGGCAAATTCATAATCCCATAAACTATGTTCGTGATCATTATTTCTTTAAACGGTCACAATATCCACAATTGCAATTAGTTCATATGAAACCACAGGAAGCTTTTATTGCATTACAACAACAGGAGTTATTACATAAGTTTGTTGAAATTGGCAAAGTCTTATTGACCTGGGCCATTTTAAAAAACGTTGATATGGTAAGATAAATTTTTTTCTAACTTATGTTTATTACATATATAACTTACAAATTTATTTATATCTGTCCGGTTTTGCGAATAATATTTTGGTAAACATTTTTGCAAATGGTAAAATAAAAGTAAAATACATATATAACTTACCATTTAAAATTTAAGGTCGTCCAACGCGTAGTATTTTTACATGATGAATTGATGAAATTGCTATCCTTCCCTCGTAAAGCTCTTGAAGCAGATTTGGACTTATACAATAGTGGTCCACTTGGTTCACAACTCTTAGGATTAGATGTATTGCATAAATTTATGTAAGTACGTTAATCTACAGAAAATTACTACATTCTTTTACCCTTACTTCCATTTAATTTTCTCGTTAGCCCTCCACATGTCCGCTTGTTTTTTTTTTTTATTTTCTTTTTTTGATACTAGTTTATATTTTATCAGCAACCAGTCACCGCTCTGTCTATTTAATTATAGAATAAATTATGTTTTATTTAATTCACAATTATTGCCATGCGTTTTGAATGTTTATTGGCATTAGTGTTTAAAAATGATCGAACACTTAATTTTGTTTCTTATTTTAATTTACAAACAGCTTTTGTTAATTAAAAAAATAATGTATTCAATTTCATTTCAGGTGGGTCCGTTTAATTGCACGAATGTTTGAGGCTATGGCAGGAAACTTTACGTCATCGAGAGACATTCATCTTTTTTTAAACGTACTAAACGGAGCTTTGATGTTACATAGCGAAGACTCTCTAATTTTAAGATATGTCATTGCAACTTATGTCAATGCTGCATTTAATTTCAAGAATATTTTCTCCACAAATGGGTAAATTCTATTTAATGTCTATTGTATTTATTTATTTATAATAATTTTTTTATTTGCTTACTTCACTTGGTTACAGATACCTGTTAATAATGCCTACACTACTACAAATATATTCAAACTACCAAACTAATAAGTTAGTCGCGACAACAATCGAATATGCTGTAAAACAGTTCTACTTGTTAAATAGAAAACCATTCATACTTCAAATGTTTGGATCAGTATCAGCCATTTTGGATACTGACGAGGAATCCGTATTTGGTGATGCAAGCAAAGTAAGCACATTTCAGCATTTTGACAAAAAAATGTTACAGCAATTTGTCTAATAAACACTATATTATTTTAAGAGAGTAATTTACTGTAATTGGAGAGTAGCTGTTTCTCAAAAAGAGAGGTATATATATTAAAAAAGTAACTGGCAATAGGAACCTGAGATGTAAAACTGTGAAGATTACTTAATTATAATTTACAATAATAATAAATAATATGAATTTCTTTATTTAACAGTTTTATAATACAAGCTGTACAATAAAATCTGAATGCACTCAAAAATACATTTTACTGGCATCATTCTATTTCTTTATGACAGGGACATTAATTTTTTTAGTCTTATTAAAGACTGGTAAAGGATCTCCACTTTCCCTATCAAATTTTAATACCTTTTCTAAACATTTTTGTAACTATTAAAAGTTTCGTAATTTGGTTACATTTATAAACCAGATGGTTTTAAATAACTTTATTCTACTAATTTAATTAAAAATGCACAACATTATTTGTTTGTTGCATTTTTAAACGAAATAATAATTGATAATAGTTAATCGGTTGATTAGTGATTCATCTGATAAATAGTGAAATAAAATATTAATGGAGTGATTAGTTTTCTTACATAAAAAATTAAAGACCTAAACTTTATACCATTTATTTAATAATTATTATTTCAGGTGCAATCAAGTTGTCTTTTCAACTTATTACTCAGTTTAGAGACACCTTCGCCTGATCCACTCCATATTGCCGAACTTATCAAGGAAGAGAAACCACTGAAACCGATAGATTTCTGTTATCGAGACGAAGATGAAATGGTGAATGTATTAGACTGTATAAGTCTCTGTGTCATGGTTGTTTCCTATTCTGCAGAAAGCATGAGAGGATATCAAATGCTGGTTAGTTTAACATTTTTTTAATATTCCGTTTTTTTTCATTAATTACAACAAAATGTTTAATATAGTTTTGTAATATAATTACATAAAATTACCAATAAGAGTTTTTTGAAGTTCTACTTATTTTAGTGCAATGAGCATTTAATCGTTAATGTATTTTTGATGTACAGAATGGAATTGATCATGCATCTTTCCGCAAATATTCATAATCTCCTCCTTTTTTACAATAACTTTACCAAAGTAAATGTAACTAAAATATATCATTGAAATATGCTTATAAATAACATAAAAATAATGCAGAGAAAACTCTACGAAATGCCCGACCAGACGGTGAACATGCGCCGCATCTGCGCATCGCACTTCCCGTTCCGCTCCCGGGTACGTTAACAACGGACTATGCGAATTATTATTTTTAAAGAACTTTCTAGTTATTATACTTACTTACAAATGACACTTGATGTTGTTAATAATGTAAAGGTCGCCAACGGTATTATTATAGTCTTCGATTTTCCACATGTAGGCAAATTATCGCGTAAACGATAAATAACACGCAATATCACTTGTAGACTCGAAAGTGGTCGACTGTCAAGGTAACTTTCACTATGGAGCCTTTGAGACGCAACAATGTCACCTCTACAAACTTCCCAATAATAAATTATGTTTGCATATTTGATAGCAGTGAAAAGCATTATAATTAAATTCTTGAACATTAATCACGCACAATCTTAGTTTCAAAAATGTCAATATCGTAAACATAACATTAACAAAATGCCTAAACCTCTTAACGCCACGCGTCAAGTCGTTAACCGCGCGCGTCCCCGAAGTGCACTTACGATATACACTGCCGCTGGCGCCCGCCGCATGCGACCGTCACATACGGTGGGTTTGGAAGCGCGCATCGTGTTACTAACCGCTAGGGCTGTATTTCATACGATTACGTTTACGTTTCGAGTTCTGAACATTTTTCTCAGAAACGGCTACTTCATTGACTATAGTTTATTTAACAAAGTTGTTCTAAAAAAGAAAAAGATTATGAATATTTACGGAAAGACGCTTGATCGATTCCACACGGTATAAGTTAAATAATTTCAATGCTTTCATAGATTATCTTAGAAGCAATATTGCCGTGCTATGTTAAGCAAATTCAACTGCCAACATATAATCGAGAAGGGAAAACGGAAAAAGAAATTATTCATCAACTCGCAATAGCTATCAAAACTTTAGTCAATAATTGTGAAGGACTTTCAAAGTAAGTAATATTTTGCATATAAGTATAATTTCTTAACTTAATATTTTATGTGTAGTGCGTTTTCCACAGTGAAGTCAAATTAATCGTGATTTTTGTGTTTTAATGTGCTTACAATTCTTATTTCATATCTTGTTTCTCAATTAGATTTCATTAAATATCAAATTCAAAATTACAAAATTTATAAATTTTTCCATGTGTCTTTTTAAGTGATCAAAGCCAAAAGATTAAAATTTTAATTTATGCAGATCATACAACGGTCCCTACCGCACGTCGCCAGAACATAAAGGATCGTCGCAGCGCGGTTGCACACGCGCCAATCCAAATACACTCGTAGCTTTAGATATGCTGGAAGAAGAATCTCATTCGCGCTATGTCAGTGATCATTCGCGCGTACCGCAGCCAATTGACTACACTGGTGAAGATTCTGAGGTATGTCAGATTAATTATTTTGAATTGTCGCTTAAACTAGAAAAGTTAAGACGTTAGTTATAATACAAAAGAATAGTGATAAATAAGGAAAAAGTGATAATTTATCGTTGTTCAACATAAATGTAAACAAATAATAAGTACGTTAAATAATATCTTGAAAATATATATTATGTTAAACTTTACACTGAAATGATAGAGCTATTGAATTTCATAACAATATCTATAATTTATAATACAACGTCTATAATAATAGATAATTTTTGAAATTAATATTTTCTTTCAGTTGGTACGCGCTGAATATCGCCGTCCACGTGACGTGCTTCTCTCGCTAGTGGGAGAATTCATAGGGCGGGCTACTGCTAGATTGTTAGAAATAAACGGCTCTAAAGGTAGCGGTGGGAGCGAAGGCAAGCCCTTAGAGTTACTAGATTCAAAATCTCATGCTGTAAGTAATATTATACATATAATTTTTTTTATCATTGTCAATTAAAAATTGTTTGTAATGAAATGAATTAATTATTATTTTTTTTTGTATACCAATTTTGCTTTCAATCATTTGAAAGGGTAGTTTTTTTATCTGCTATATTATAAGCAGAAATGAAATGTACACGCGTTAATCATTTACAACATATCTCGATACTTACTTTAAATGTTATTCGACAGCGTTTGGCAGATATAGCGCATTCTTTACTGAAAGTTTCTCCATATGATCCCGAGTCGATGGCGTGTCGTGGCTTGCAGCGCTACATGACGCTTGTGCTGCCAGCAGCTGATTGGGCGGATGACGCATTACGTCCAGCATTGATTACTATATTGAGACGCCTCGACAAGGTTTTCCTCAAGATTGCAAAAAAGCCAAGCATTCGAGTATGTCTTTAAAGTTTCTGTATATAATCAATAAGTTCTCCTCATGTACATGATCTGGTTGTATATACAGATACGCACGATAGATATTTAGTTAGTTTCGTTATGCATCGCTGCGCTCTACCTACCACATAGCATTTCATTTCATTTAACTAAGCAGCTTTTTATATTTTCACATTTCGTGTCTATTTTTCATTGTCTATAAGTTCTATTTTATTTATTAACTAGCTGGCTGAGCAGATGCTGTTCTGCCCTTTCTTGTGAGTGGCCTGTATACCAATAGTCAATGTCAGCAGCTTCATCAGCATGGACATCAATGATTTTTTTCATCTTTTGTATCGATTAATGTCAATCTCAAGTCGCGTTTCGCTTTCGATTCCGGTCCCAGTCATACTTTTGGTTATGATTCCGATCCCACTCGCGTTTTCAGCCCCAGTTCCGTTCTCAATATCAGTCCTGCTTTGAATTCTGATCCTGTTCCCATTCTCAATCACATTTCTGACTTGGACAAACTGGAGGGCAAATAATTCTTTAATTTTTTTCGTATTTCGATCCCGATTAAGCTCTCGATTCTGATGCCGATCTTACACAAATCTTAACCCCTGTCTTGTTTTCAAATTTGGATCCATTTCTAGATCTGAATTCTGTTCCCCTTTCCGGTTTTAATTTCGATATAGCTAACAGTATAAATCTTAAATTATAGTACGAGGGCTACTATTTATCTATGCGGAACTGACCATATACAGGACGATATTTAAAAAGTAATTACCACATTTAAAAATGGAACTCCTTGGCTATAGAATACAGTTTGTTTCATGTAACTGTCAATTGTTTTAAAATTTATTACAGATAAGTCAGGATAGACAATTATAATCTTTATGCAAATTTGCCAAATTCACTTTAGTTTCTGTCATGTAATCGCAGAAGGCGTTACATACGAAAAATGTATAAGAAAACGGATTTTGTTCATGTTTTTTTTTCGTGAATTTTTCACATTTTAATTAGTTATTATTTGAGGTGGAGACAAATACAACAAATCAAACATCATAAAAATCTGTGCAGCCGGTCTTGTATTATAAAACGTGTAACAACACAACTTTATTTTATATATATAGATATGTTTACTGTAAACTAAAATTAATTACATGCAATGTATTGGTTACTATTTCGTTTTTATAACTCTCATATTTATTTTTTCCTACATTGGCTTATAACTGTTTAAAGATAATTAATTATTGTACAGAGAAATACTGACTGGGATGCAGCAGCTGGATTACTGAAAGGAATTTATGAGACAATGATAAGGTGCCCCTACATTATGCATTGGCAACAAGTTAAAACACTTCTTAATACAATTCAGGTAAATATCTTATTTTATATATATTCTTAATTATAAAGATATATGAAAACTAGCTTTTGCCCGTGGCTCCGCCCGCGTAGACATAAAATGTTTCATCTTGTTCATATGGAAATTTTTTTATAGAGCCAATTTATACACATTGATGATATAACCACCGCCCCTATATGTTCGTAGCTATTTCGTTTACATGGCTGATGTTTTTAAAGCAATATAAAGCGACAGCTTAAAAATTATTGGAAGATAAACATAATCCATACCTACTGATTTTTTATACATTTCAGGTTACAGATAACATCACTATTGATTAAAATGAAAGTCGGTCCAGCTATTCTCCAGTTATAAGTGTTCAAACAATTATATTGTGTAATATATGTTAATTGGAACTAAGTATTTTTTAAGATGAACTCGCTAATATGTAGTATAGGTATAATAAACGCTATAAATTGTAAGGATAGATAGGTACGGAAGTATATGATGATTACAATCATAATTCAATAGAAATAAACTGACAACTTTTCGCTATCACATATTATCAAGTAGATTTCGTACTTTGAAGACTATCAATCATAATGTTTGGTCAGTGCATGCCAATAAAGCAACCGTGCAGTGCTTTTACTTTTATCTTGTGCACCCTTTACCTGAGTGAAGTCGTACGCCGTAGTTTACCGATTGATGATCTTGTCTATTTGTCAACCGATTTAAATGAATCAAACACGAAATGATAGCCCAAGATTATCTCAATACATTATTCAAAATTAAATTTGAATTGTTAGTGTTATTTTGGAAATTGGAGTCTAAAATCACAAATATACAAGAAAATCTTCTACAGATTTGATATACATATACACATTATTGGAATTATAGAATTAATTTGTATAAAAAAATGTAGAATCACTTTCCATATTCAAGTATCTATAGAATTCAGAATATTTACTATATTATTTTTACCATTCAATGAGCTAGTAAGCATCAAAAAAAAGAATAGACCATTATTCAGAAAAATGATCTATTGAAAGGAGCGCCATCTGTTTGAAGGTAGCAGTTAACTCTTTTATTAATTAATCGAACGGCGACAGCGGAACGGTCAACGCGTTGCCTTCAAATCGGAAGGTGACGAATTCGAATCTAACCACATGCAAATTGACAAATGAATTTTTAGTCTAAGTAAACTTAGATACTTCTTGCACCGGAGAACACGCGACCGTTGATGCCGGATATTGTCACTGCGTTGATCGGTTATTAACTGCCTACGTCTGCACTGTATCAATATAGAGGACTTAGCATAGAGAAAGTCCAAGCCTATCGATCTGGAATAAAAATGTGGGAGGTTAAGTGGCCTTGCAACGGGGTGACTGATAAAACTGTTAATTCCTTGAAAATAGGAAATGGCTTATGATAACTTATGATGTAATTTAATTTAAGAATTCAATTTATTCTGGTAATGCCTCAGATTTGGATTTTTTAATTTTTTCATAAAATTCGAGTTTCCTGTAAACAGTCATTTCTTATGGAATAGCAAAAAAAAGCAAATGACGTATTCGTCATTATAATAATATTTACAAGAATAAATGTAGAGTCTGTCTTTATATGTATATATCTAGGATATATCATTACTTATGAATTAAAAAGAAATCATCCTATACTATAAATCTGTTTTATGAGGAAAAATCAGCGCGTCTTTCGCGCCAAATACCTATAAAAAAACTTTTTTGACATCATTAATTGTCTATAATACTTACGTATTTTGTGAAAATGTAATTTCTTTTTTATTTAGTACTTTAAATGAAAAATAAAATTATTTTCCAAAATAACCTTATAAATTATTTCTTGAAAAGGAATATGTTAAAAAATAGTTCTAACCAAAACGTTATAATAGAGCTTTGAACGGTTATTATGTCATAAAAAATTTTAAACCAAAAATAGTTTCTTCAAATATTTTTAAAATGGAATAAAGTATTGATCATATAAACTTACGATTGCAAGTTAATAATTCACATACTACTTATAATTTTGATAATTCATATTCATGTAATTTTACACATTATTTTTATGTTAAAGACTACATGACTTTTTACAGATCAATTTCAAACCTAACTTTATTGTTTCAGGCCCTAATAGTATCTGAAAATAATTGTGGTGAAAATTTGTCATCGGCGACCGCTGCACTGATGTCGCAACCGCCGCCACCACATTTTTGCAGTACTGTCGTGAGACTCATCGCATTGCAGATTGTGAATACTGGGGTAAATTATCTTTTTTATATAATTTTGCCATCTGACAAATAACAAAGCTACTTCTTGTTGAACAAAATTGGTAAAGTTATCTTGATATTTTATTCATATTAAAATAGGAATATCATATTATATCAATAAGAAAAGAAAATCTTTACATTATATTCAATTGAATATTTCTGTTGCTCATTGATATTAACAGGACATTATTTAAGTAACCAACGATATTGTCTATAACATATATGTTATATACATAACATTGTTGCTTGCAATTTTTACATGCCACACGTTAATGTCAAGATACCAATTAGTAGAAGATTTTTTATTACGACAGTAAAAAATATTTACCAGAGATTTCACACACACACGCGCGCGCGCGCGCACGCACACTCACGCACAAGTGCGTATACATTCACACACACACACACCCCGCTAACTCTACTGGTTCCAAAATTTTCGAGATCAAAATTAAAGTTATATACAATTTCATATTTTTTAGTTTAGTTATAAAAAATGATGAGACTATTTTTGTAGAGCGTTAAATTTCCTACAAGAATACCTATATGTTAATGTAGTTTGTTTATTAATGAATAAGTTAAATAGTAAACAGTTTGGCACCCCGAGAGTGCAGACAGAAGAGAAAAACTTAAACAATTACATGTGTGTTTCTGGGATCGTCAGGAAATATTTTATTGTGTAGGAAATACTTTTAAATGAAGTGTTTTTATTCATTATTATAAACTATTACTACAAAAATTATATTATTATACAATTTTAATTTAACGCTTTATTGTACATGAAAAATAATGCATATTATTTTATATACAAAAATTGCAATCTATTGCTTAAAACATAAATTTACAAATACAATACGAGTAGTTCCGACATTAATATATATATATACCTATGTTGTACATATATACATAGCAAATGTTTATATTATGTATAGTAATATTATCAATGTATTTCAACCCAAACTCAACTCTCGTGTAAACGGGCCAATATATATACATACTTATATACAGAGGTGTCGGTTACGGTAATGGTAACAGTGTCACGACTTCAATGGTTTTTTCCTATCTCAAAAATGCCCAACGCGCCTAAAGAAGTTTTAATTTCAAAAATTCGAAATAACAGAACTTTCCCCATGTTATTTCCATTTAAAGCTTTGGCTGTCATAGAGACCAAGTTAATATTAATATTAAGAGCTGTTTGGCAGTATTTTTTTTATATATTTGGAACCGATTAATTGTGGAAAAAAATCGGAAAATATTCAAAATAAGGACCACTCTAATATATACATAATGGAGATGTTCCGTGAACCTGAAAAGTGAACGTGTTTATAGAATTATAGTAGAATTTGTCACTATTATTACTACTCATATATTACCTACTTAAAAATACACATAATGTACGTAATTTCATTTCTTGGGTGGGCCAGACATAAGGATAACATTAACCATGCTGCAGAATTTTTAATAGGCTAGGTTATTATTATTTTTTTTTGTATTGCTATATTTAAAGCTTTTTTTATTTGAGTAAGAGTATAGTGAAAGCTTTTTTGATAACTATAAAAATACCTGTGTTATGACTTTTTACAATTACTAATTAGACATGGAAGGGACTAATATCCACTGATGTCATTGTTTACTAGTATTATATAGAATTCACATTCAAATTTACATTCATAATCAAAATATTTTTATTTCATAGGTTACAAAATAACACTTGAAATACGTCATATTTTTTTTGCGAATTTACACTTACCGCTCGTTCGGGAGGCAGTTTTTTTTCCAAAAGAACGAGCAAGAAACTTATGGGTAACATTTTTCTAATTTCATCATGCATATCCAAAGTAAATACAATACCATTAATGAACGAAATAGCCCCCGCTAAGAAGTCGAGCTGCTTATGTCCATGGATATTTATTTTCTAAATATTGGGTAATTGTGTAATATACCCTTTTTTACTAAGCGATTATTTAATACTACTCTTCAATTTATATAAGGGTAAATCTTAAATATACTCAGTAATTCTATTGAACATGCGCACACACGAGCCCTCTAAATGAATTGGTGACTACATAGTCGACTAACATCTCAACTCAGTTTATTTTTATTTCTGGTATTGAGTTTATGTTGATCACTATTTCATTTTAAAAATTTTAAATATTTTCTATATAATTTTTCATAAATGAATTGGGATGCCAGAGTTAAGATTCCAATTTCCTTAAATTTAATTCGAAAGAGATACACGAGGTCCGAGCTTGCCAATGGCGCGAACGGCCCATATCTGAAGCACGAACATTCTATGAATATCTGAATGAATACCAGAGCAAGATACCATACGTCATCAGGCTATGGAAACAGCCAAAATAAACTAATCTAGCAGATTTGTTTTTTTGACTGTATAGGCGGCAGAGCCAAATTATTCGCCAACTTACTGATATGAGGATCCCATTGAAGCCTGTTATCTAAAGTGATTCCCAGGAACACGGTAACATTAACAAACTACAATTCTTCGTTACATACTGAAACTGTTCCGGATCCATGTCTTACATTTGGAAGCGAAAGTTTTATGCATTTTGTTTTCGTTTCGTTAAGAAGTAGGTTATTTGCAGTTAACCATTTCTTTACTTTAGAAATAGCACTGTTTACATCGTCATAAGTGGACTGTTGTCTTTTAACTATGAATAAAGAAATATCATCTGCAAACAGTACTATCTCATGAACATCCTTAACAAGGCTAGATAAGTGATTTATATAGACTAAAAAAAGAGAAAGGCCAAGGAAGGAAAGGATCTCTGTGGTACATCCATGTGGATTGCAGATCTAGATGATCTCATGCCATTGACATTAACCCTCTGAACTTTGTTACTACTCAAATACGATTTCAAAAGGTTGAGTGCACGGTTTGTTATTTCATATTGACGTAGTTTCCTGATCAGAGTTTCATGATAAACACATTCAAATGCTTTGGAAAGATCGCAAAATGCGCTAATTGCATCTCCCAAATCCTCTCAGACTCCAAAAATATGTTGCAAAAGTTCAACGCCATCTTCAATTGTCGAACGATCTCGAGAATAACTGAATTGTTTATTAGACATTAATTTATTAGTACAAAAATTTACTAACAACTGATTTAGGATTATTTTTTTTTTGAAAATTTTGCTAAGTGCCTTTAAATAATAGACTTACTTTCTTTCATCAAATCGAGAAACACGCCTTTATCTAGACACTTATTAAAGATAAACGCCAAGTTCGGCGCAAGGCAATCTATAATAGAGTTTACAATCATATTAGATAATGAAGGTCATCAGTCCTCTTATAGTATAATGTTAAACTCTCATTTGCAAAAAAGAGACGAATGAAATTATAAATAGATGAATAATAGATATTATTGTTTATAACTAAATTGTTTATTAGTACAATAGACATGAATATATGTTTCATTTTTTTAATTAATTATACTGGAACATAGCTTACTCTTGTCAAAGCCTGTGATAATCTAGTATTTGGTAGTGTAGTTTTTAGGATTCGAGCCAAAATGGCAAAAAAGTGTCCGTCCGTTCGTATGTCACAGCCATTTTACTCAAAAACTACAAGATCTATGTTGATAAAATTCAGAGTGTACATGTCTTATGTAAGCCGCTCCATTATTTGATAGTTAAATAACGAAAATAAATATTTCTAGGAGGGGCACTCTATACATTAAACAAACTGAAAAAAAAATCAGCTAACATCAACTTATTGCACATGTTTTGATAGTTCTTTTAAAAACATTTTAAAGTTTTTAAGCAATTTTTGTTGATTAATTGAATACTTTCGGAAATAATCGCTTTGAAATTAGCATAAATTGTGTGTCCTCTCTTTATTTTTTAAACTTTATGTTCAAAAAATATGAAAAAAAAAAATACAAAGGTAGCGCTTAGTAAATACTTTAAACAAAAATTATTTTTAATATGATCGGGTATACCGTTTTTGAGTTATTGCCGAACAACTGCGCTTCTCAACAAAAAGATATAAGCGCCATGAAGATACGCTCTTTTGCTGGTCGTTTTTGTTTAAGAGTAATAGTCGACATACCTACTTGTTTCTCTACTTTAGTAACTTAAGCGCTTATACTTATTATGTGCAGGAAACATGGAAAAAAGTGTAACAACATAAGAGTTTTTTTTTATTTGTAGTGCATTTCTTTCGGCTTCGGAACCCTACATTGAGCATGGTCCGACATGCCCTTGGCCGTTTTTTTTTATACTGAAATCGTTGAATCAATTCTGGTCGGCTGATAACCAACAAAATAGTACATATTATTATCGATTATATATCGATACATACGATTGATTAATACGTAATGTATTAATTAATCGACTAGCTATTGACATGATATTACACTTCAGGAAATTTGAATTAATGTCCAGAATTAAACTGGCATTCTACTTTACAGGACAGCTACTCGTTAGAGCAGATGTGCGGAGGAAGCGCTATCTTTCCTACTGCTGAGAGAACGGAAAATATGCTGATGAATTTGTTTATGCCTTTGTGTCTTCGAGTTGGCAGTGGAAGAAAAGGTTTACTTTTTTTATGTCATAAAACATTGACATATTTTAAATATGGTATAAAATACCATAAAAGCTGGAGCCATATCTTAGAAATCTCCAATGACAATAAAATAATAATTTAACTGTACATAATAATACCAGTTTCGATTGTATCATAGTTTAATTTAAAAAAAGTTTAGTAAAAATTATTTTGCTTGGTAATTACACTAAATTATTACACGAAAATTCAACTTAAATGGCAACTTAATTTCAATTTATATTTTCAAGATACAGTTTAAGAAACTTAAAAAACGAAGTACTTGCCTATTTTAGATGTACATAAACCTCGATAAAAACTCAATATTAATACACAAAACCTTAATTCTTATTAGTTCAGAAGTATCGATGCTGGCACTGTTGATAATATGTGAATAAATAATTTGTTCGACAGACGTACCGCCGCTGCGCCAATCAGATATTAGCTACATTGTCTCGGTGGTGTTATCGGCCATGTGCCCGCCCGCACCCGCTAGCCAGGCAAACACCGTCGGCGCCAAGTTCAACGCCACCGACGCCCGCGTCAATTCATTGACATTCACCGGCAGCCGCGATACCAGAAAAACTACTAAAGTCTCCAACCAGTTGTACAAGATAGCTTTTTTGGGTAGCTAAACCAATGAAACTATATGTAATAATTATTAGAGTAAAAATGTGCCTTTACACTATTAGCATAGAGTGACAGATATGATGTTTCAGCACTCAAAAGATACTAATTAAACAAATAAGAAGATATATTTTTGATTTAAGATTTCATTACATATAGCCTTACTAAATATTGTAATATTTCTAACTCTAAATAGTTCTGTACTACTATTTCGTAATTTGTTAGCTTTGCTATAAGACATAATTAATAAATATATCTAATACATATATTCTTATACGTTACCTTGGTACATATTGAAACGATATGAGCTGTTGAGATGAATCAAATATGTTTGTGAAATTTACCACATTGAATTAGGTAGTTGTAAATAAGTGACTGAACGCTCTTCAGTGATAATTTAACTGGGTTTTAAAGCTTCCAAATTAATTAAACACTAATAGCAAGTTTTACTTCAAACACAAGATATATTTTTTAAAAATTTGAGTTGATTGAAATTCCGAATAATTTTAATTTCTATTTTTACAGCATTAAAAGTGATGTGCGCTTGTTTTTCGAGCGAATTATGTACCGAGTGGGGCCGGATCGCACGGGCCATGCGCGAGCTCGGCCGCCGAAACGAAGCTGCACATCATCTGTGGGACTTCCTCGAATACGTAGTGACATATCGTACACCACTCTATGTACTACTTCTACCATTTATTGTTCACAAGGTTAATGATATTATCTTTGTTTTTAATGTCTTATATTTATTTGTCCTGTAAAGGAACCAAAATTAGTATTTTAAGGATTAGAAACTTTAAAAAAGTTAAATAGTAATTCATTCAGCGACATATATAATATTATAATTAAAATACTGTAAAACATTATGATTTGTAAATTATTGATTACTCAACAACAAAAAATTTTACAAATGTTCGTAAAACTATTGGCAACATAATTTGTATATTTAATTCGACAAAATAATTGTTATGTATTAACTACATAAGATATATTAAACCTAATTTTTATATAAAAAATAGGTTTAATATGATAAAAGTTAGGTTTAATAATATAATAAAAAAATAATTAATGAGTTAGTTTTTTAACTTACCTAGTTATTAATTAATTATTGACAGTTGTCGCAACCGCCGATTGGCGATAACGAACGTCACATGCAGTTCGTTGTTCGAGAGCGGCTACGCGGCCTCAAGCTGCCCGCAGCACGCGGCCGTGGCGCACTTCTGGCTGAGCTAGCTCGTGATCTGCGCACCATGCGCGACACTCACGACCAATGCAAATTTGGTGAGATTGACATACATTCACCCATTTTCATTTTTTTGATAGAAATTCGAATTCCCTATCTCGGTTTAAAATAAAGTGCCCTCTTTCTCATATTAGTTCATCATCGTAATGATCATCTCACCTTTTTCCATTCCGGTGCTGATATAATTAATGTATAGAAACGATAATACGTCTGTATACAAATTTTAATAAGCAAATCTCCTTTTTAAACCAATTTAATTAAAGGGATTATATCATTGAACACTATGGTATTGAAAATAGTTTTAGAAATGATTAAAATCCGCCCTAATGACAGACGACACCTTAGGGCATGTTAGTCCAGTCAAATAAGTTTGTAATCAAAATTATGGCACTTGTCTTTGCATTTTTGATATATAGTAATTTTAATGATGCAATAAACAACAAGTGAAGGTTTTCATATCTGCAATTCTCCGGCAACGCTTACATTTTTTTTTTTCTAATCGAAATTTGAATGCTTAAAAGTTAAAGAATTGTTTTGTTTGAATTAACATACAAGGAATGTAATCATATGCATTCGTAATCTATTTAAGAAATATCCTTCCTATTAGTGTATGATAATTTGAATAAGATATAAATATAACATGTTTAATGGATTGTAAAAAACATAGTAAGAGTAATTTTAACGCGAATAAAAAAGTTGACAAAATCTAATGTAATAATAATGAAGTATAAATATAGTTTAAAAAACTAAAAAACACGCTTTTAAAGCACATTAAACTAAAAAGTGAAAAATAATCCTTAATATGAACTCAAAAAAATAATGAACAATGACGAAAAATACTAGTATTGTTGTGGAAAAAGCGTGGGTTGCTCTATATACGAAAAATGTGGCACAAAGCGCCCCACGCTTTTTCCACAATAATACTAGTATTTTTCGTCATTGTTCATTATTTTTTTGAGTTCATATTAAGGATTATTTTTCACTTTTTAGTTTAATGTGCTTTAAAAGCGTGTTTTTTAGTTTTTTTAAACTATATTTATTTTTCACTTTTAGTTCGGTTGATTGGTAAAACTTTGTAATTTTTAACAATACAACAATAGTTGAATTATTAATAATGCTTATTACTGTTACTAAATTCTATTACAAAACAGTAATAGAATTTAATAACAGTTATAAGCCACTTGCTCTCACGCAGACGATACGTGACGAAATTGTTCGATCCTGGCGATCCTGATCAGGATAAGAGGATAAACTTATCAAATTATTGTATTGTCATTGCTCCTTGATACGTACGCAAAGTTTCAAATTAATCAGACTTCTTGAAATTGGTGAAAATTAAGCTCAAAGATTCCGTTACATACACAGATACATACAACCAAAACTTATATTAAACCTGGCGGTCCTAATAAGGATAATAGGAAACTGTTATCAAATCATTGCATTGTCATTGGTCCTTGATACGTATGCAAAGTTTCAAATTAATCAGACTTCTTGAAATTGGTGAAAATTAAGCTCAAAGATTCCGTTACATAGTTACATACATACAAACATACAGCCCAAGCTTATAAAAGCGTGTTAAAAATCAAACACAACTTCTGTACACATTTTAAAATTGGACTGCTTTGTTGTAGAACAAGTAGCAGAGAACATTGCGGTGGGCGGGGCCAAGCGGTCGTCGGAGGCATTCCCAAGGGCTGGACCGGGGGCGGGAGGCGAACGTCATCAGCATCGACCCTCACTCATCTCCATGTTGGTGGGCCGCGCCCCGCCCCGCACCCCGGATCATTCCGCTGCGCCTCTCTCCGCTCAGAGAGGTACAAACGCTAATTTAAATCCTTGTACACTGACAAAATATTACAAAACATATAAATCTATGTAACATAGCATTATCACATTCTAAAGATTATAATATGAGAAATTTTTGTTATGAATCTCTGTATAATCTAGAAGATTATAGTCTTTTACAGTTATTTGTTATAATGAAAAGTTCAATTTTTAGATGTAAAAATTTTGTACTTTAATTGACCAGCATTGTTTAGAATTTCGAAACACTAAATTGATTCAGGAATTGATTATCAAAATAAAAAAGATTTTAGAAACATAATTCTTTCATATGAGAATAGAGGGCAATATGTTAGCATTTATCCTATTGTTGTGGACATTTTCCAGGGCCAATAGAGCAGATCCAAACAAGGAACGTGATTATGTACTATGAAAAATATTATTATCGGTCTTTTAATTTGTCTGCATCGTGTTTAATTTTTTGCACAATTGGATCGTTTTAATGAAATCAGTACAAGGGTTTAATAATTGGCGTGTGTACCTAACCTACCTTACATTTGATACATTACCTAATATCTTTATCTAATATTCCAAATAACCCAATGTTGATTATATATGAACAACTAATACAAAATTGACACTTGCACATGACCTATATGAATATAATCTAATCCCTCACTATGAATTAGAATGTTTATCCCGAATGCTTGTGAATTTTAAATATCCATAAATATGCCTAATAATCTTATCAAAGTATAATAATTTGTGTTAATTATGTATAAGAAAGCTATAATGTGAAGTAGAAAATATTCGCTAACTTTCTGTTCACGAATAATCGCCTAATAGATACTTCCTTGATAGAGTCGTTGTCGAGCAGTTCAACGACAAGTCAGCACATGCAGCCTTCGGATGGACAAACGACCTCCCGTAGTCCTTATGAACCCAACGCACCACTCTCCGCCGGCCTAACTCCAAACATAGGTTTGTGTTTTTCTAAACAATCAAAATGGAAATTGATTTTCTATTTCAAATGAATGCTTTGTTTAATGTTAAAACTGGCGTTTACAGGTGCTCCGTTATCAGCTCATTCCCAAGACATCCGACTTGCTGTAAGTACACCTTCAAGCGTGAATCAAACGAAACTGAGATTTGTACCATCTGTGGAATTCAAATTCACGTCAGGTATATCATCCCTCAGCCACAGTAATACATAACTTACTTAAAAGTTAAAAGCTCTATCTTGTACATGATAATTTATCTCACCATTCTCTAGGAGAAACGTCAACTACACCTCTCTCCCCTCTATCACCTACCGAAGACAGTTCGGATGCAGCTGGCGAGCGTTGCAGTTTCGATAGGCCGAGACTGCAACGCTCACATGGACCCTCTAAGAAAACCTTCAAGTTCAGGCGGAGCCGCAAGAGTAAAGTAGAGGTGAAACTTATGATTTATGGTCTACTAAGTAAATTATTAATTACTTTGAGATTTTTAAGCAATTACAATTAAAAAATTGATGTGGTTATTCAGGTGAATTGCTGTGTATGAATGTTAAAGGTCATTTGTTACGAGTAATGGCCTATGGCCAAATATATCTTACCTAAATCTGATTATTCAGTATATAACAATGAGTTTTAACAACACATCTTCGATCAAAATATACGTTCTGTATATATATATATTTTAATTTTTAAATTTAGTAGTTATGGAGATAACAGTAAATGCTCGATTTTAGTATATATTCTTTAATTTTTGAAGTGAAACTTCTTTATCGGCGTATGGGAGAAATTTTATAGCAATGTAACGTTTTTCTGTTACGCGCCATCTTTATTTCTGGGTAACATTTTTCCGTTACGCGCCATATTTATTCAATGTTATTAATGTCATCATGGCATAAACATAATTGTTACTAAGGCCACCTGTCACATATACTTTCTGTCAACACCCTAGATCTATTTACAGTTTGTGTATATTACATTTTCCTATTATCTAAGTTGAAACCTTTTCAACCGACATACATGAACTATATCTCACATTCTTTCATTGAGTGACTTGATTTTATATGTAGCGTTCGATAATTTTCCTACAATTCTATATGGCCCTTTATAACATCGCATTAATTGAAAAGTTTTACCTATCACCCTTCTAGGTACATATACCATTACCAAGTCTCCTACATGAAACTCTGAACATTTCTATTTCTGAAATTCAGTAGTGACGTGAAAATAATATTTCAATTAAGTGATTAGCGAAAAATTTAAAGTTATTGGCAAAAGAATAAAGATATTTATTCTAATTCCAGTGGATTTCTAACAGAGTAAGTAATTAAACCTTTTTCTAATACATTCAACACGTGGGTGTGATTACGGTATTTATTTTTTAAATGTTATTTCAGGTTAACCTTAGTTTTTGATTGTAAATATCAGTGAGTTAAGCCATTAATTACAAAAATATATAATAACGATAACAATAATAGTAATAATTCTATTATAATTAATGAAATGCTATAATTTTAGTAGTAGGAAGGTGAAATAATTGTATTATTTTTGTATCCATGTCTATGATAATAAAAGCCTTTTGCATAAACTTTATCTCATTTAGCTTTATTCAACCAATTTCTGTGAAGTTGTAAATAGTAAATCATTTTTCGAAAAATTATGTCATAAAGAAGTTTCACTTCTTACATGTGTACACTAATACACACACACTTTTTTTTTTCTAAACAATTTATAATTTTTGAAAGACATATTATGAATTCTCATAATACATAATCTATGAAATGATAAATAATCATTTCATAGATTATGTACTTAATAATAATTAATTGCCTTTTGATATCAAATTCCTTTATTTACGCTAAAGGTTCAGGTCATCTCTAGACGCGGGACCATAACTCTAAATTAAAAATTTGGACAACATTTACCACATAATGTACGGTTCACAGTTTTAAAACAGAGACTAACAAGATATTTAAACAGTTTCTTAAAATCGCAGCCAATATTTCAAGATATTCGTCTCAGGAACCTTAAAAAGAGTTCAGTGCTTGAACTTGTTAATGTAGTTACAGAATAATAAAATTAGTTTATATGTCATATACAAATATCTCAATTGCCATATGAGTTGCTAAGCAATTGCCTTTTATGTCATTAATTTCGGAGGCAAAGCTGATCATTTTAACTTAAATAATTGTCATATACTACAAATATATGATAACTGTAGCGATCTATATATGTATATAACTGTAATGTCACAAAGCCTTGTGACATTACGGTTTTATAATGGTGGTGGTATTGTATTGTATTGGATGGTGATATTGTATTTGTTTTAAAATCATAGATATTTTGAACTATGTTAATAATTAAAAATATATATATATCAGCTCTGCCATACACAATCTGAAGAACTCCAGCCCGTAGTAAGTGGAGGCGTGAATGGGGGAGAGAGTACGCCACTCCACCGGCCGCGGCCGCCGCTGTTGCAGCCGCTCAGCTCCAATACTCATACCGACACCGATTGCGACACCACCAGCCAGATATCACAGACATCATCCACTTCTGGATATAGGCGAGTTACAATTACTGTTACCCTACTAGAAAGATGGTTTGTTTACTAATTTAAGAAATATAATCATATAAATACATCAAAATGAGAATTATTTTATTTATACTAAATAAAAAAATAGTATACCCTAAAGAACATAATAGAAATCAAAAAAAAATGGTATAGTATTTTATTTTTTTTTTTAATAAGCATAATGAAATTTGGAAGCAAAATGTAAGATGTTCATTACTTTCATAATCTATTATGACCATACTAAAATTGATTTATAGCAGCCGTAGTCTATAATGACCATCGTAAAGAATGAGTAAATAATATGAATTTTAAAAGTATGTTAATGCAATTTAATATGCAAATTGGCGCCATTCATAAATAACGTAAGATCATTTTTAGCACTTTTTGACCTCCCCACCTCCCTACGTAAAAAAAAATAAGAATTCGTCGACACTCTCTTACCCCCCTTCCTCGTTAAATCATATTTAAGATAAAGTATCTACTCAATTCATAAAGAAATGAAAAAACAAAAAAAAAAAAAAACATTTCTTTGCGATAGCAAATTTTAACATTTTGGTAAAATTGACAAATCAAGTATATTACATAATTATTATTTCTATTCAACAACCCATGAGCAAAACAACCACTCAGCACCTGAATCAGCCACTGGAACATCTCTATTATACGTCGGTTTTAGTACCTCATTTTGGTGATAAAGTCGCCGGGTTGTCGACGTTTACCCATTCGACAACGTCAACATTAGTTTTGATGTGATATGTAACTTCTTGATTTCGTCTTGAATATACGCTTAAGGTATGCTATTTTTAAGCTTTGGAATCTGAACAATGAACTTTTTATGAAGTTCACAGACTTTTCGATTCGAAATATTTGGAGCATACTAAGCAAATTCTTCCGGTTGGCACAGAAACGTTGCCATGGATACCACATACCTCTGCCGTGTCGCGAATAATGCGCGCTTTTTGAAACTATATTCGTAACTTAACTTATTTTTATGATCTCGGAAGAAAACCATGTAAAAGCCATGAATCCGCTTATAAGAAAAAATAAGACATATTCAACCCAGACCCTCCCCCCTAAATACTTCGTAATTAAATAGTAACCTCTTGCTTAAATCTGAATGTGAACTAAACCCAAGAACAAAACTTTCTAATTATGAAGTATTAAATTATGTTTCAGAACACTGTATTGTATAGATGAAAAATTCCTCTTTGGAATGTATTAAATTAGATTTATTATTCTTTATCATCACTTATGAAACTGTATATAAAAGGAGATAAAATAAAAGGTATATATAATGATATCGCTGTATTTAAAATAATACCTAAAGTTCACTAATATTTATTCACCTTACATATATCACCTGTTATTTATATTTTATAACTTTTAATATTGTAAGGAAAACTGTATTTTTCTTTACTATTAATCGACTTCAAGTTGATACATGATAATTAAACATATGGAAGATGAATGAATATAATAAGATACTCTAATAACGCAAAGGAGTTGCATTGTCACTTTGGCGTTTTGCATTGGACTGAAAAATATTCTCTGCATTAATTCCGTTGTTTAGACCTAGTTTTAATGATTACTTTGTGGCGTGAACATAATTGCTCATTTTCACAATTAAGGTTCACATTGTGACTTATACAGTTTAACTTACCTTAGTTTTACCCTTTAACATTAACTTAGCTTTCGCCCGCGTGTGCATACGATGAATTTCTTCATCATTTATATGGACCAGCTGCGCTTGATTTATGCTAAATCATAATTCCGATTCCGTTTCTACTCTAGATTCCAATGTCGATCCAATCTATTCAATTCTGGACCGGTGGTGAGATATTGATCCTCCTTTAAAAATTGCTATCACTATTAACCGTTCTTTTTAAAAATTTAAAAACAATTCATTTTATGCTCAGCTTTGAACAAGTACCGAGATCATTATCAAAAGCGGAACGAGATTGAGGTTGTTTGCAAAAACGATCAATATAAAAGACGAAGAAAAACATTCTCTATCTACGCGGGCAAAGCCGCCTGAATAAAGCTAGTAAGTTATATTACTGTAGAGTTGATCAAAATCCGTTCAGTAGTTTATGCGTAAAAGGGTAACAAATATCCATCCATCCCCAAAAACTTTCGCGTTTTTTAGGCAGGATAGAATCGTACATGCACCTTTTCGCAATTATTCATAATCTCCTCCTTTTTCACAACAACTTTGCCAAAGTAACTATAACTAAAATATATCAATGAAAATATACTTAAAAATAATATAGAGATACAACCCTACAAAATGTTTGGCCAGACATGACGAACTCGAATTCGCCTCGCGCGCGGGCTAGCAATGTATTATTTTTAAAGAATTTATATAGCCACTTACCTACAAAGGACATTTAATGTTGTCAGCTATGTAAAGGTCGCCGAAAGAATTATTACATTAATCTCTGATTTTCCACATGTATTCCAAAACAAACAAGGAAAACCAAAACAAATTATCGTGTAAACGATAGACAGCATGTAATATTACTTGTGGACTCGCAGGTTGTCAACTTTCAGGGTAAAGTTTCACTAAACAGTTTGAGAGCTCAACAATGTCACCTCTGCAAACTCTCTAACAATAAATCACGTTTGCATATTTGAAAGCAGTGAACGGCCTTGTTATTAAACACTTAATATTAATCACACAGAATATTAGTTTAAAAAACGCCAATATCGTAAACGTAACACTCTATAACAAAATACCTAAACCTCTAAAACCGCGCGTCCAGACAGACAAGCGACTGGATCGCGATTCACTGCCTCTCCGCATGCTGCGTGCAGGTCTTGAATGACAGGGGAGGGGCATCCGTCAGCTATCACTAAGGCGCTAAGGATGTACTTTGTAAATTTACACGTTCATGTTCTCAGCTATTATAACAGTTACTTCAATGACTATGATTTCTTTGTCAAAGTTTTTCAGAGAAGATTATGAATATTTGCGGAAAGATGCATGATCAATTCCGTACAATATATAACATAAAATAACGCATTAATTTCTTCTCCACGCGTATGCCAGGTGTAACACAACTTACTACTGTTTTACAAAATTTATATCCACAGAGAAAGCTACAGTCTTCAAGCTTCAACCCTGGAGTCACCAGGGGGTTCGACGCGCGCTGCACTTGCATCGCCGGACCCACCGTCCGCATCTCAGCGTACTGCTACCCCGCAACAGAGCCCCGACGGTAAACAATCCTTCGTATGTACCACATGCTCATTATAATAACAAGCGGTCCCTCTACCACCGCCTGTCTCTTACGTACCTGTTATGTCTATGTGGTGACCACGTAATTAAAGTCTGTATATCTAGTATATGTTGCATGACTACCAAATACATATATGTATACATCTCCTTGCCAAGTTAGTTGTACCAGTGATTTTCGGTATACCCAATGTTGATCGTTCTTTATTCAAAGATATCTACTCTACTACATAGTTTAGGCTTACCAGATACGAATATATCGGTTGAAAATACAAAATTGCATCCATGTATTCCACTGGCATTGAGTACACTCCTAGTGAAATTTTTAAGACCACATGTTGATCCCCACAATGGTCAAACCGTTGAATCAAACAAGACTGTATATATGTGATAGCAAAATATATCAATATCACGTGCTTACGCAATAAGTTGATCAACATTGTAAACGCAAACGTAAATGTTGATTATTCTACTCGCACTTATGATTTTTATATTTGTTTCTCTTACGATGACCACTGAAATACATTCCTAAAAGGAGATGGTCGAGTAAAGTAACGCAATGAGGCCCTACAGGGTAATATCTTATTGTAAAGTCCACTTGACTGCGTTTTTTGATCATGCATCGTGTGTTTTAACACCCTGCGCAGAATTCGACAAAACAAATGATATTGGATTTAAACCCATAGGGTACAAAAGGTTCCGTCGGCGTGGACAAAATACCGTCTCCTGTTTTTATTGTTTAGAATACTTGTTCTTTTAATTTGAGACTGTATATCAATTATGTCCCTGCTAGTATTTTTTAATGTTGCATATTGTTTTATGACTTTTTGGGGTGTTTATGTTTGGGGTGTTTAACTAACCAATAACTCGTGGTCCAACCGGTAGTCGAAATTCCACCTGAATCTATTAAATTTTTAAGTTTGATTGTTATCGAGTAGAAAAGTCTACAGGTGCTACTTGTGCAGGTTCGGGCTGGGACAGACCGAAAATTATGATCATGATCTCATTCGATTTGTAATAAATAATACTCTAATACTCGGCGAAAAGAATGGAAAAGTTTTATACAATTTAGAGAAAAAAGTGGTTTGGTTTTCTTAAAAATTTCAAAATTCATTAAGCTATGAAAAAAGAGCAAAAAATTCCCTAAAAAATTTAACGTCCTGAAACAATATAGGCAATATTTATATTTTAATTACCGGCGAAAATAAGGCTAAAATACGTGATTTGGCTCACGTGCGCGTCGACCGACACTTGAACAAAAGAAAATGATTTAAACCAATTAAATATGAATATTAAGGAATAAAAAATACATACTATTTAAAAACATGAATAAAAACAATCCATAGGCAAAAAGTTTTTAGTGCAATTTTTCAATCAAATATTTTCTTTTAGCAATTAGTTCTTTTAGTAATTAGATGTATTTGAAAATTAAAAAAGGATATGAGCGACTTTAAAAATGAATATTATGAACTACAAATTTGAGAGATTTATTATTATTTTTTTTTGGTGTAATAAAATTTGTCGTAACACGCAAAAAAATTATATTTTAACTATTTTTGAAATTTTTAAAAGTCTTGTGTAACCCTTAAAAAATTGTTTGAGCTAATTTTAACAGGGCTCTTAAAACATGAAACATGAAAATATTTCTGTAAGAGACTCGAAAAAGAATAGTTAGTTTTTTACCCCATAAATGCAAGAAAGAGGCGAAGAACATGTCGGACTACAATGTTAATGGACAACATGAATGAAGAAGAATTTATGAAAACTTTTCAATTGACGAAGGAAATAACAAAGACAAGTATACATAAACTTAAATAAAAAAATAGCATGAAAAAAGAAAAGGATATAAAATATTATTAAAGTTAAAATCGTGACTACATGGATATAAAGATGAGAGAATATATTGCTAGAATTAAAAAAAAAACAAAATTAATTAATTAAATATTAAAAAAGAAACTGTTCGTGGTTTTCGATGTTTTGATTTTTTTCTGTCAATTACATTAATTACAAAAATGATGCCGGTACGATACAAATTGAAATTTTTATATAGCTTTGATCCGGAATTATCATTAGCAGGATGCCGTTTAGAGACCGATTTCATATGATTTTGATATCACAATCAGTGTGTATCGATATAATTCAATTTTATCAAAATTGAGCTGCAGAACCAGGCTCGAAATCGGGAGCGCGATCGCAATCGGAAACAATTGTTGCCAGATTTAATTAATGTCTACAGAAGCGAATATGAAGTAACTAGTAAATAAATAATGATTATTTTTTAGGAATAGCTAATAGTCCTGTTAATAAAAACCTTATGATCAATTTTATTTATATATAAGTAGATATTTGCAATTAGTGTATTTGATCGAAAAAATAATCTAGCCACTTCAATGAAATTCCTCAATAAAATATATTTAAAAAAAAAATTATGTATAAGCTCCATTGCTTAACATTTTTTTATAGTTTTAAACAAAGAAATTTTATTGGTTTATTTATTAGTTACAAGAACATAATTAATTCAAAGGAATTTAACTACTTAGTTGAATTTCTTTTTTTCCTTTAGTTAATATTATTGGCACTTAATTGTTAAAAGCAATTATTATAAAATTTGTATAGTTGCCTAAAAAAAAGAAATAATTTTAGAAGATTTTGTTTAACCAATTCACTATGTGGATTATAAAATGCAACTCGTAAGTAACTACTTAAAGGACTCTTTTAGTTAGAAATAAAAAAAAATCTGACAATTATATTTTTCTTTGAAATCTTTAGACAATTTTATAATTTTTTCATATTTCTAAAAAAGTGAAAATAAAAAGATATGTATGTGTATCTCACAGCTAGAATTGCAGTTACCTTCTAACAATGCTTTACCGTGCGAAATGCTTAAACTTTCAATTAAAATAATGAAAATAGATTTAAGAATCTTCTTTTTTTAATATTAACATTTTAGAATTATTGAAAAAAAATAGACAATATTTTTTACTTTTTTTTGTTCAGAACTTTGCTATTGTTTATGTGCGAATACAATTTTGAAATGCTATTTTGAAACATAAGAGTCTTGTTTATATTTAATTCACAGAATCACTAATTGATTACTTTTTCAAAACGTGAACTGGCTTATGTATTTTATACTCTTTGGAGTAGATAAAGAAATAAATTTTCATTCGTTTTTTTTTTTTATACGAATAAATCCTTAAATGAGATAAGTGTAATGTTTGTATTTAAAATTTAAACTCGTTAAAGTATGTACATACGCGCACCTTCGCTGCAATATAATGTTCCAGAATAAATCTATATCATAATAAATATGTACTACAGTTGAAATGTTTAAAAATCATTTTATACCAACTTGTGTCGAATAATCAAATAAGTTACAAACTACTTAATTGAATATATTAATGGGCGTGGCTTATTTGTTATTGGTGAGTTTGAAATTGGGATGTGTCAAATAATACTGGATCAATAAAGTTGCCTACAAATTTATTTATGTTTTTCTCGCAAAATATAGATTTTACGAATGTCGTGAGTTTACTTTCGTAACAGGATCAACTTTCGTATACTAAAAAAATCGCATACGATCAACATAGTGATATATTGATGTTATAAGTACTCGCTGTATCATCCGCATGTCCAACTAAGTCGGGCTAGACTTATATCTATACGTACAAGTTCCTTTGTCCCTTGCATCTTATTCACCACTTAAACAATGTATGGACTACGGCGCAGCCTCTTCGCATGTTTGTTTCTATGGCGCTCCGCCTCACCCTAATGTGACACGCAGAACAGAACAAAAATTAAAAGTGGTAAACAAAAAAAACCCCGACGGCGTAAAAGTAAACTAAAAACATGGAAACGAGATGATGTAAAAAATCATCCAATCGAATATGATAAATATTACAGTCGAGAGCATCATGTTCATGCTCATCAAATTCAGATTCCTTACTTGCTACAACTCTTGTTACATGTGTGCCTCCAATTGCAAATATACGTTTGCAATATCAAATATCATTTTGTTTCCATCTTTTTAGTTTTTTTAACCAGTCATTTTTTAAATATATTTTTATATTTCTTTTAAGGTACTGAATCCTAAAAATGGTTTTTATTAGTAAGAATTTCAGTCAGTATTGTATAAAAACCAATTAATGAAATTGCACAAAATAACTTTCAAAATGTGCGGTTGATTGACTGGTTTACATTTGTAATCACTTTTTCTCTTTGGACAGGAAGTATTTTTAATTGTTGTTTTTGAGTATCAGCACCAATATTTTATTTTAGAAGTGAAAAAGTGTTTTATAACATTTTCAATAAGTCAAACATACCTAACAATATGTAGGGTCGAGAAGTGTTTTTTTGATAATCTGTAGGCTAAACAACGGTTAGGTACATGTGCCTAATTATATGTCTTGATTACCAAAGTATATATCTTGATTACAAAAATATAGTTTACTAACTTTCCGATTATGGCTTTGCCGTGGCCACGTGGACATAGAATGAATTTTCTCATTTTTTTATATTGGGCAATATCTTTAAATCGTGATCCCTTTCTCATTCTCTATTTATATTCTGGTCCCGTTCCAACCTCACTCTTCATTCCTTTATGGCCCTGCTCTTGATTCCAATGCTCCTCTATCTTATTATTTATTATATTGTGAATAATAATATTCTTAACTGTGTTGTGTGTTCGTAATCACATTGTTCATTCACTTAGGTGCAATTATTGGTTTATTGTTTATTTATGTAGTGAAGTATTTATATATCTATTTGTCTTGAGCCTCGTGACCCTAAAATACAAATAACTTTACATCACACTAATGATGTGATCTTAGTGAAGGAATTAGCATTGGTTCAGTATCGCTTGCAATTACCCTTATATATAAACAAATAAATAAGTTCTTCGTAATATTAGCGTAGATGTAGATTGCTTGACACCATATTATTGTTGGTGTGGATGCATGCAGCATATATTGCAGAGAATTTAGTTTTATTTTGGAAGTTATTCCAATTTTAATTCTGTTGCAAGACAAAACTAAAGTAGTAGTGGCATAGACCATGTCGATAAATTTTGTTTTTCGTAATGAATTATCTGTTCTCTTCATTCCTTTTCTTTTGTTAGAATAATTATGATTATGCAGTGAAAATTGACTGCAGTTTAAAGTTAAATTATAATATTGCTAAAAACATATTTTTTGCTTTTAGTACTGTATAGTAACATTATTGTAATTATGAGACATTCAATTAATTACTTTAGGCAATGAATTAAAACGCATCATGCATGCGTATTGCACAATGTTCCGCGTCATTATCAATAAAGATCAAAACTGTCATTTCGCAAAAGGAGACGTTTCACAGAGTATGGCGCCTTGTACTTCATCGTACAGTACACAAAAAATTCACCTAAAAAATTATCATGCTTTACTTTGAATCACCACAATTATATGTTACTAAAACCTCTACAATCTATATATTGAATTCGTTGCATTGCAACAACCCCATATCAATGCAGTGGATAAAAAGTGGCATCCATATTACTATTACGTGTATTAGCCCAGTACAAACGTCTCCTTTTCACGCATACAACCCATGGAAACAGATATTTTCCAGGGTAACATCAGCGTGTGTTTACAATGAAACTTCTGTGCAGCATCTCTAAGCTGCGAAGGCGAGTCAGGGTCGTCGTCCGCCGAACGCACCGCGCTACTCGGCGCCGCCAGTCAGCGCTCGTTGCTGCTCAGCGCAGAGCCACGGGACGAAGATACCTTGTTATAAAATAGTTAAAAACTACGCGCAGCATTTAATTGTCTTGAATGTCCTCAAATCTCAGAATTCTAATGATCTATAAAACTAATATAAAGTAATTCTGTTAGCTGTTGTGTATTTTAAATCTATCTGGAAAGAATATAACAGATGAAATAAATAGCTCTACATTATGCAGTGTGACTATACTAAATCATTACATTAGAATACTTTTTTCACTAATCAATATGAAATATGTTTATTCAATGTTGTACATCTTATTGGGGTAAAAATCTATGAATTTCTTTTAATACCTCTATATAAATATATTTTAGCATTATAACCTATATTCTATAGTATTTAGATATACCTATTTTAATGTCTCCCTAAGTGTGATCTATAAATATGACTAAACATAGATATTTATTTTATAATTTTTAAGAGACAAGCTATGGAAGTCAAAATATTAAGCAAAATGATTTGTTTCTACCTCATTGAGAGTTTCTTATGAAAGAAATAGTCCAATCTATCAACAAAATGGTAATTAATGTAATTGTTTTGCCCTAATAAAATAAAACATTAAAAACTGAAATAAGGTAGCAAATTAATATGTGCATGGTAAATAATTCCTATATCTGAGGCACTAAAACCTATTAAATGTTTGTGATTTTTGCCCTACTATTTTTAATGTAAAAGAAAATTAATTGATAAAAAACTAGCAAAATTATAATATATGTATAAACAACTCACAAACTTCTACTGAAAATACCTTGGCTACATAGGATGAATCTGATGGAAACGGCCGTCATTGCGACATATTTCATAGACAATGAGCTCGTGCATATGATGTTCGATTGGTTTGTGCATTGGAAATACTTTAATTAAATCGGTCTAAGTTAAAAACTTAGACCAAAAAATGCTCACCACTCTGACACCGCTGTTTTGTAATGTTATTATCATAAAAGGTTTGATGGATTCATATTCCATTACCTATGACTATTTTGTTAATAAAAATTTATGATTTCTGTCAATATTAATATACCATGATACAAGGCGCAAGTAAAGAAGTGAAATTTATCAATTTATTTAAAAAAAACTATTTCTAGAAATAATTTTAAAAGGCATACTTTAAAATGACTAATATTATATAAATATTTTAATTTATACAAAATTATCACTCATTGAAAATTTATAACAAAATTCTAGGAATAGTTAGTATTTACGAAATCTAGACCTTACTTGTAGATGTATTATGTTATTTTTAAATGAATAACTGAAAACTAAATTGTAGTCAATTGATATAATAATCTCACAATAATACAAGTACATAACAAGTATAATGCATCTTTATTATATATTCATTTAAATGCATATAATGTGGTTAGATATAAAAAATAAGCATTTCAATGTTTATAATGTTATTATATGATTACATTCTATAACAGTTATTATACTGTATAACAGTTATACAATACAATAATTAGACTCGCAGTTATTTTATATATTATGTATAAAAATATTCAATTAGAATTCTAAATTGATGTAGCTATTAACTTTTCCGTGTAATAGCTATTCTAAAGACTTTGTGTTAAGAACTTAATTTCATTGATGTAACACAGAAATATTGTGTTAAGAACTTAATTTCATTGATGTAACATAGAAATATAATATGTATAGATGCTCACACTTGAAATATTGATTGTGAACATGCTTAACTGATTAATTCTACCATTCATATAATAATATTTCAATAATTTAATCATAACACAAAAAGTTGTAAAAAAATATATATTAAATGTTTTTATTCAATGCTATTTTGATTTTTTACTTCGATTTCATATGAAGAATTTTCACAAAATACAAATAAATAATACATATTCTTTTTTGTTGAAAGAACATTTCATTATTTCATAATTTATCAAAACCTAGGTGAACTATTTATATAGCTTATATGATTTTACTAGTTTGTATAAAACTATAAGTACTATGTAAAATGAAAACTTTTTGGAAATAAATAAATGAATATATTTAGACCACAAATTAGAATTACTATATATCAGTTCCACTTCAGTTTGATATTCATTTTTTTTATAAGATTTTAAAATAGCAAATGAGCATGTGAGTCATTAGTATTTTGCCCTTTTTAGAAGTTAATAGGCTTTATTCACAGAGATTCCCTTGTCATAGTCTAGTAAGAACAACACTTATAGTACACCATTCCAAAGTTTCGCCAAACATGGTAGAAAATTGCTTATGAAGCGTGTGATGGTAGAACACCAGCCATCAATATGATGACGGCATTCAGTAGCAGGAACAACTCATCAAATCGATCCTCATAATATATGTGATAAAGCATACACAAACATGTTACATTACCTTTGTAAAAGCAATGAATCGTGCTGGCTGTATATTAGGGGTTCGCCGACACACTCGATGCCGAATACAGATTATTTGACAAGAGATGAACTGGAACACCTCAACTCAGAGGTGGCAACCATACTCCAGAAGCGGGGATGTTCTCTTTTGAGTACACCAAACTGAAAAATTTTCGATGTATCGACACCAAGGATTCCGATATTCCGTGTGATGCTAAGATGAGTATTTCCGAAGAGAGGAGACAAAACAAATGGGGATTTTTTGCGGTAAATGCGTAAAGCTGTCTTTCCGAGGTTGAATTTACAAGATTAAGTTTAATCAATTCTGAGCCTGTAAGAACGTCTCGATTTCAAACACGAGTTGGTTTCGCAACGCGATTCCTACAGATATTAGTAAGCGATACCACATAGGAACGAATCTTACCGACTTTGAGTAATATATGGTCATTAATAACCATAATGAACAAAATAGGGACTAAAACACAGCCCTAAGGGATGCAGGCATCCATGGGCTTGGGATCCGAGCATAAACCATTTTCGCGAACTAGATACTTCGTTTCATGAGAAAATTACCAATCTATCTGTGCAATTTCTCAGGAAGTTTTGAAAAGAAGCGTTTCGTACCTGCCTGTCAAAAACTAATATCCAAACACAGCCAAAGTTTCCTCCTTGTTCTCGATTGCCTTCGCTCAACGGTGGATCAATAAAATAAAATTACCGGCTCAGCAACCACTATGGAAACTGTACTGGCGTATTTATGGACTACTTTTCCTCTTTATAGCCCAGAAGCTGGGGGTTTATAACAGGTTCTTATTTTAACAAGGAGGTAAATGCGATAGATAGGTAATTGAATGAATCTGTGGGTTCACCGTTTTAGGGATAGGGCATAACAAAGCAATTTTCCAGAAATCCGAGACATGACGACAGAATACGTGTGATGAAACAGGCCCGTCAAAACCGGTGCCGACTCAAGAGCGCAGATTTTAAGCATAATGGGAAGAATTGCATCAGGATTACTCGATTTGTGGATGTCAAAAAAAAAAAATGCTCTATAGGTGTGGATCGGCCAAAATAATCCTCACTGGAAAGAAAAGTTGACAAAAATTACCTTAGGTTTGGCACGAAGCTAAAATATGTGGAATCCCGAGAGACAGTGTACCAATCTTGCCAGTATGCTCGCACTAAGACAGGCTTATCTATTTATAGAAGAGGTTTCATATTCGATGTTTTACTTTATTCTACAGGAAACAAAAAAGTGTAAAAATGTTCGCCATTATTTACTTTTTAGGTTTCGCACAAATAAAGTGAAGAATGCACTCACATTTCTGCCCCCATAGTTTTTGATCATCTCAAAAGGCGCTCTAGTAGGTTGTGATATTCCAAAATTTTAACAAAAAAAAAACTGACTTCAAAAAAAACTTCCAAAACAAATTAATATACACTAAAAAGTAAAAAAAATAATTGCATATTTTTCTACAACTTAATAATCAACTTACTTTTTCTACTTATCAATATGTAGGTACGATCTATGTGTTTACGACGCAAGAAGGTAGTTAGATACCTACTCTAAATTTAACTCAGCACATACCTTTAAATAAACACAATGATCAAAATATCTTTCGAGTTTTACTAAGTAAAATATTAGACTATTTAAAAATCAATCAAATTATTACGATAATATAATGTACTTACAATTATTGTTACTTTTGGAATCGGTGTCTATTGCTAGATATATTGTAGTGTTTCCTTGGCTGACTTGGCTTGGCTTGGAATAATAAGTCAAAGATAATTTTATTTACTTTTTAAATGTGTATTAATAATCCTAAAATCCGCGCATTTTCATTATTGATACATGTTAAAAATAATATTTAAATCAGTATATTTACACCTGTATGAACAAGCAGTGAAAAATAACAAATTTTATAACGGGTTTGATGAAAGTGAACAAAATATTTTCCATGAACAACAACTTTTAAAAACCTTGATGTTTCTTAAATTTATGTAAAATAAAACTGCATAGATTTTATTATATATTTTATACATTAATTTGGAAAAATTACAAAAATCAACTACAATTTGACAATATAATTTTATATTCAATATAAAAATATTGGCTTTTTCAGTTATGTTGTATTGACAAGCTCTCACAAAAAGTTTTATAGAAGACTTATAATCAATACGAGATACACTATTGAAATACTGGTATTTTGATATTTGCATACAAAAAAAAAGATGTCAGCTTTTATACAATCTAAATCACTTGAATTGATGTACAATTGCATTTGGGAGCTCACAGCTCCTGTGTTTTAATATTTTTTATTTGCTTCTATTCTTTTTTATAAGTACATGACAACAGCTTTTAACTGCTAATTCTTATTTAATAGAAAATATTTTTATAGTAACTATAACCTTAAAAAAAGATTGATATATGGTGGTGTGTGTAATAGTGAAATAAAAATCCTCTACTTGAGAACACTAGCATACCTTTATATCTTATAAAGATACTAGTGGACCAACAATATTGTCCTACCCGAATGTTGGGTTGCCTATTAGCAGGTTCAGCAAACGCTCTTTCAATAAACTATGTACTGAGTGAAATTTTACATTGAGTTTGATATTTCAATCTTTTGTTTTATTATTGCCTGATTTACTGTTGCTCAAAGCGAAGAGAAAAATTAGTGCAATTTCTCTACTGCTGTTGGGAAATATTCTATCGAAACACAGCAGACATTGTAATATCAAAACAATGTCAAACTACAATGCAAAAGTCTGCCATATGTATTGATGCATAAGTCAAATACCACAGAATTCAACATCAGCATCACTTTTAATACTTAAACATAACTATGAATTATTCTCAGGTCAATTATTCATAAATTTCTCAGATTTTGAAAATCAATTATTCATTTTAAAATATATTGGGGGTGGTGGAAGTAGAATTCCAGGGTTTTTTTTCTCATATGTTCTATGAGAAAAAAAATCATCAAAAAAACTAAAAATAAACTAGTACCCATCGCAGAGCCACCTACCAGGTCCAATTGTGAATCTAAACCATTCAGAAACCGTCCCAAGAATACAAAAAAAAAATTAATCATAATCGGTCCAGCTGTTTAGGGGTTTATTGACTAACACAAATACATTAGAATTTTACATATAAAGATGTTAGTATGTATATAATAATAATAGGGGTAATAAATAAGACAACAGAAATAAAATAACACTAGTTATGAACAATTGTAGTAATTACAGCATGACATACAAATTTGTTATTCTGATTATAATGAATAAAGTAACACCTCTTACAATCCCTTCTGTAATATGTTAGTAACATTCTGTCAGGTAAAACTACCAGAATATTATACCAGAGAAGCTGACTAGTATTTTGAAATCTGTTTTAAAAGTATAAAGATGTATGCACTGATGTACTAGAAACATAATTGTAGTTGTCAACTGACACCCTTCAAGTTAGCACTCAGATTGGTTTGTCAGTAAGGTGTTGTGGTTAGTTATCACAATACTTTCTTGTTTAAGAATTTTAAACTATACAAAACGGAAACATCAATTATGACAATTATTAATTTTCTAAAAGTAAACAATTTTATTCTTTATTTTAAATGAATATTTATTATTTTTTTAGTGAACGCATAAATAATTAATAAAATTATTAATATAAGGGCTATCTCTTTTTACATAATCACAAATTATTGATAAAATGTAGTAGTCTGAAACAAATTCATGAAATGCACTTGTGCATTAGCCTCATCTTGATGTCAAAAATATAATTTTCATATAAAAACATTAAATTCCTACATGTAACAATGAACAAGACATAAATAATATAAATATATGATGTTGAACCAAATTGTGAATGATACACTTTAGGGTCGTTTGTATAGTGCATCTGTTCATTTGTTTACTTGATAATTGGTACACAAATTCAAATTCAAAATATCTTTATTTCATACGTTATAAAATAACACATGAAAAATATCCTATTTTTTGCAAATTTACACTTTACACTTGTTGGAAAGGTACTTTTCGCTCAAGAAGAAAAAACAAGAAACTTGAGGTATCCCTTCTCTAATTTCATCTTGCATATCCAAAACAAATACAAAACCACTGATGAAAGAAACAGAATAGTAAGAAGTCTATTTTTTTATTAAAAGTATGTATTTTATGTGTTTTCACCAATTTTTTAGATGTGACTAATCTAATTTGGATTGTTTGATTTGTATTCTATTAAGGTAGATCCAAATATAGATATTTTTCAATGGTGAGAAACATACCTTTGTACATAAAATTGGAAAAAACATATAAGATTCTTTTCAATATATTTATTTTCATGAATTTTATGACATTTCCCAAAGCTGTGACAATTAAATTATTAGGAGTATAAAATGTTTCTGCCGTTTTGAGAGAGATGGCATGGCACAAAGTTTACGTTAGAATTTGCAGATGATAACCAGCTTGAAAATTAGGTTGCTCATTCAAGAACAATATAAATTTATCATATTAAGTTCATATTAGCATTATACATTTTTTTCCAAAAATGTCTAAATTTGAGCCAATTAAGAGTCATTTTCGAGAACTTTAATTTATTTCTTTAATTTAAAAAAATCCGCAGCTGAGGCACATCAATTGCTCGTAGAAGCATATAATGGGGCGGCCTTGAGTAAAAGAACATGTGATTGGTTTCAAAAGTTTAAAAATGGTGATTTTGACGTAGAAGACAAAGATTGCAGTGGAAGGCCAAAAATTTATGGAGATGCAGAATAGGAGGAATTATTGGAGGAAAATTCATCTCAAACACAAAAGAAACTTGTACTTACTTAAAAGTCACTAAGCAAGCAGTCTCGTATCGTTTAAAATTGTTAGGAATGATTCATAAACAAAGTGATTAGGTTCCATATGAATTAAAGCAGAGAGTTGTTCAACACCAATTATGCATAAGCGAAATGCTGCTAGTTAAACAAAAAAAGTTTTTTACATAAATCGTCACTGGTGATGAAAAGTGGATACATTATGATAATCCAAAAAGAAGAAAGTCATGGGGATTACCTGGCCATGCGTCAACATCCACAGCAAAACCGAATATTCATGGAAAAAACTTATGCTGTGTATTTGGTGCGATCAGCTGGGTGTGATGTATTACGAGTAGCTTAATCCAAGGGAAACAATCACTAGAACTCTATACCAAACAAAATTGATGAGACTGAGCCGAGCTCTGAAGGAAAAATGCCCTCAATACTACTCCAGACATGACAAAATTATTCTTCTACATGATAATGCTCGTCCACATGTAGCAGTTCCAATGAAAAACTATTTGAAAACACTTGATTGGGAGGTACTACCCCATCCACCATATTCACCAAATATTGCGCTGTCCAACTATCATCAGTTATGGTCAATGGCACATGCTCTGTCAGAGCAGTGGTTCACATCATATGAAGATACCAAATGTTGGGTTGATTCGTGGATAGCCTATAACATATAAAAGTTAAGAAGTTCTTCAGACTTGGAATCCAAATGCTGTCTGAAAGATAGAAAAACTAGTTGCTAGTGATGGACAATACTTCAATTAAAATTAAATTACTATTCTTTCACAATAAATATTATTTTATTGACAAAAAATGGCAGAAACTTATTTGTACTCCTAATAGATTCTATGTATTGTTTCTATTTACAGAGGTGTGAGCAAAATTACTTGTTTTCTTATATCTTGATCCTGGATGCATTACTAAAACCAATGGAAAATTTGAGACCGGAACTGATTTTCCAGTTTCTTTATACAAACATAAAGATGACACATGGCCAATAACATTAAAAATTTTCTTAATCCACAAGCAAAAAATAGACCAATTATAAAGTTTTGAGTGATTTCATAGCAAAATTCTAATTAAAAACTTGTATCTAAAATTATA